>CAUYPK010030292.1:0-33651 GCA_963574355.1 Loris lydekkerianus
AGAAACTTCTCTGAAGAAGACAGGTGCACAGCCTACAGACATATGAAAAAATGCTCATCATCTTTAATCATCAGAGAAATGCAAATCAAAACTACTTTGAGATATCATCTAACTCCAGTAAGATTAGCCCATATCACAAAATTCCAAGAACAGAGATGTTGGCCTGGATGTGGAGAAAAGGGAACACTTCTACACTGCTGGTGGGAATGCAAATTAATACATTCCTTTTGGAAAGATGTTTGGAGAACACTTAAGAGATCTAAAAATAGACCTGCCATTCAATCCTATAATTCCTCTACTAGGCATATACCCAGAAGACCAAAATTCACATCATAACAAAGATTTTTGTACCAGAATGTTTATTGCAGCCCTATTCATAATTGCTAAGCCATGGAAAAAGCCCAAGTGCCCATTGATCCACGAATGGATGAATAAACTGTGGTATATGTCCACCATGGAATATTATGCAGCCTTAAATAAAGATGGAGACTACCTCTTTCATGTTTACATAGATGGAGTTGGAACATATTTTTCTTAGTAAAGTATCTCAAGAATGAAAGAAAAAGTATCCAATGTACTCAGCCCTACTATGCAACTAATGTATGGCTTTCACATGAAAGCTATAACCCAGTTATAACCTAAGAATCGGGGGAAGGGGGAAAGGTACGGGAGGAAGGGGAGAGGGATACAGAGGGAGGGGGATTGGTGGGATTACACCTGTGGTGCATCTTATAAGGGTACATGTGAAACTTAGTAAATGTAGAATATAAATGTCTTAACACAGTAACTAAGAAAATGCTAGGAAGGCTATGTTTACCAGTGTGATGAAAACATGTCGTATGGTCTATAAAACCAGTGTATGGTGCCCCATGATCACATTAATGTACACAGCTAAGATTTAATTTTAAAAAAAAATTGGGGCTCACTTTTTTCTCATTTCTTAAATGATGCAGCATAATCAAATTATCTCTCGTTGTATTTCTATCCTTTATAGTCAAAGTCATGGCTAAGTCTCTTTGATCTCTCTTAGCAAGATCAGAAACAACTTGACAGGTCAGTGACTTAGTGGTACTCAAAATTCCCTCCTTCCCCTGGAGACCTTCTTTTACTTATCCTGAAAGATATGCCACTGCTGTATCTGTACTTTCTTCCACCGAATCACACCTTTCTGTGTCTCTTCATATCCAGAGACATAGAGTTAGGATCAGTCCTTCTGAGAGTTCATCACTGCCTTTTTTATAACTGAGATCACTGACTGGGCCCATATCCCAACAAGACATGAGTGGCTCAACACAGGTCATGTGCCTGTGCTTTCTTGTCATGTGCTTTCTCCTAGGCATCATGACCTTTTAAATGTGCTGAACAACTCCTTACTCCCAGCTGCATGTGTTATCACCAAAACTGCCACCTTTCAGAGAGAAACATAAATTCTTATCAGGTCCATGCTCTGTCATCATGTGCCTCAGAGCTGACTGCCCAGGCTGCCACAGCCTATCCACACCACTTTGGTGAAGATGAAATAGCCGCAGGGAAAATCATTGACTCATTCAGCCTTGCCCCAGCTGCAAGTAAAACCTGCCAAATCTCATTGTACTCCTCTCTTTCTGCCCTCTTCCTTCTCCAGGTCCATTGTCTTTCAGACACATTTCCCAGGGGAGCAAATGTCTCTTGTGGTTGGACTTTGTGTGTGTATGGAAAGATTATCTGCATAATTTATCACTCCCAATGCATTCTTCTTCCCTTGACTAAAAGAATAGAGCTATGTCTATATTGGAGGAGACAGAGATTTTTACATATTGAATGTGCTAATACATAAATATATGCTACTTGCCAGTCACAGAATAGGCCATATACTGTAACTCTTACATGTCATAGCTCAAGCTTGTCCCTTGGCTTAGAAGAACCTTCTCTCCTTTTATTTCTTTTTGACCTTGTACCCACCTGTGGAGGACTATTTGCCTTCTCTGTCTTTTGGTGACAAAATTAGTAATCCAAATTTTCCTTTGAGAATCTACCTTTCTCCATACAGCTTGTGTGGAAATGATTCCATCCCCAGTACACAATCCATGTGTGGCTAGTCTAAGCCCATCCTCACTTAGCATAGTTATTGATTCAAAGATATACAGGTGATGCAAGCAGGCTGATGACAGTCAGCCCAGGACATTGGATAGCAATTCTGAGAAAGAGAATTCTTTCCACTATCAGGGGTGGCGAACAAGTTCGACTACGCGCTCGGAGATTGCTCCTCAGAGGTCCCTCCTCAGAAGCAGCATAACAAAATCCAAACTTGGCAAAGAGCCGCAGTATACAAAATAATGATAAGAGGCAAAGAGCCGAAATTCATTTTGGCCGGGAGCCGCATGCGGCTCTAGCCGCGTGTTCGCCACCCCTGCTAGATGCTTGTATAACAGAAGGTAAGCCTGTAGCTTTTTCTTTCCCAAATTGAGAACATGAATAAAGCCAACAGAAGAGAAGTGGAGTATAGAGAAGGAGATTGCTGATGACATTATTTGAGCATCAGAATTTAGCCATGCTTTGAAATTAGTCTTATTCACTGCCTTTTCAGAAGCATAAGCCAATAAATAATGATGGTGGTGGTGGTGGTAGTGATAATGGTGAGATGATGATGTTGGTAATGATCATCGCCTAAATTTGCTTAATCAAGTAGAATGGATGCTGTAGTATGCTACCCTGATCCTCCTTTATGACTGAGGCACTCACACCTTCAGTGGCCAGGAATACCACTTGCTGATGACCCAACAATGTGCTTAGCCAAGTGTAACTATCTCACCCAAGGTTATTTCTCTTCCCCAGAAGCAGCTCACATTCAGTAAATAATCAGTGCAGAAATACAAAGGCCCAGAACCCTTATCTCAATTCCAGATGATTCTGAAGGACTATCTTAACTCTAGAATTCCCCATGGAATTGGCTGAGGCCTCTGAGGCAACTGTCCATACCTTTCTATCTCTAATCTTGCTTCCACACTACTTCACAGGTGCACTCCCCCAAAATGGTCCCCAGTAAACTCTCTAAATGCAAATTTTTATCTCAGACTCTGTTTCCCTGTTCTCAGACTGTGGTGTTTTTGTTGCAAACTAAAAGAATTCTAGTATATCATCCTATAAGACTCAGCCCAAATGCCACCTTGTCCATAAAATCTTCAATAACATTAAATGCTCCTTTTGGGCTCCCATAATTTGCTACATGTGCCTTCACTTAGACTTATCCATTCTTCCTCATGTTAAGTTAATGGGCTATGTGCCTTTTTATGTTTGCCTGAGCCTGACTACTTTGAACATGAGTTACACTCATAATAATCTGAGGGTGACTCTGAAGTGGTCTCATAAAATTCCTCATTGTTATCACTGGGGTTGTATTAGTTATCTATTACTATGTGTAGCATCCTATATAGCCTATGGCTAGGAGGAGAGAGAGTTATAAGAAATACCTGTATAGCTCAATAATGGAACACCTTGGTGGAAAGGGCATGAAGAGGGATTCAGCTCTCCTAACAAGCATGAGAGCTCGCGAGATGAGAGCAGTGATGAATTGCAAGTCTCTACACCTGTGGTGTTGAGAGGCATGAGATCAGCCTTATATTAGGCTGGAGGAGAAGGCAGTTGGGGGCATCCGCATTCTATCATGGACTCGCTGACTCTGTCTCCTCTCCTGCCTGCAAAATGCCAGCATGGCATCTTTCTGCTGAAGATTACCAAACTCTGCTAAAGTCTAAGATCTATCTTTCTAAGAAGACTGCTTTGCTCTCTCTAAGACACACTCTCTCTCTCCAGCTAAAGTAGATAGCCCTCAGGCACCTAATAGACCTGAGCAAGGTAACTTAGTGGTCCACGTTCGGAACCTAGTTAAGTGGGGCCCGAGACCTGGCCAGTCATGGGCCCTGATAAGTGGTGTCAAGAATAAGATTGTGACAAATATGTCACAAATTATCCCCAAATTTAACAGCTTTAAAAATATATATATGTATAATCTCACCAGGTTCTGAGGGTAAGAAATCCAGAAGCAATTTAGCTGAGAGGTTCTGCTCAGGGTTTCTCATAGGATTGTAGTCAAGATATTGGGCATAGGCTGGGTGCAGTGGCTCACACCTATAATCCTAGCACTCTGTGAGGCCAAGGTGGGTGACCTCCTGAGCTCAGGAGTTCAAAACAAGCCTGAGCAAGAGTGAGACCCTGTCTCTACTAAAGATTGAAAAAAAACAAGATGAGAGGATCTCTTAAGCTCAAGAGTTTAAGGTTGCTGTGAGCTATGATGCCACAGCACTATAAGCAGCACTCTACCCAGGGAGACAGAGTAAGACTCTGTCTCAAAAAAAAAAAAAAAAAAAAAAAAAAAAAAAAGGTATTGGGCAGAGTTGCACGCAGTGAATTGAAGACCTTATGGGACTGAAAGTTCTGAAGATGGCTCACTCACATGGTTGTTGGCAGCCAGCCTCAATCACTGGGCACAAGGACATCTCCATAGAGCTGCTTGAGTATCCTTACAACATGGCAGCTGGCTTCCCATACAGTGCATGGAAAGAGAGAGAAAGGAGGAAGCCACAATGCCTTTTATGTCTTAATGTCAAGCATCCTACACTTAAAGTGATGAGAATTATACACCCTTACCTTTCAAGAGAAGAGTCTTTAAAAAATTTGTGCATATATTTTTAAAATCACCACAAGACTTTTGCCCATTACATTGCACAGCTTCCTCTCTGGGGCACAGGAAAATCCTCTCTAATCTCACTACAAAGAATCCTAATACTTTTCATAAGCAACTTGTTTGTTTTTACCTTCTATGAACTATAAATTGGGTAATTGATCTTATTTTACTCTTTGCTCCTGAGAAATTTAAAATTACACTTGTAGTCTACCTTCATTAGGGTTAAAACACTTCTGGCATGTGTTTACCATCCTCATTTCTAAGTTTCACTTTTCTCTGATTTTCCTATTGCATTAGTTTTTTCTTTTAAAATTTACTTTACTTTGCTATAGGCTATGCATGTTAATAATCAGCCTTAATTCTTTTTTAGGACAAGGGAAAGAATAAATAAATAAGTACAGCATATAAATATGTATATTTATACTTATTTGAAATAGGTGTCTCAATTTATTAGTACATATCCCTAGAGTTAGAGAACCAAATCATTTAAACAAATCCAGGTCACTTTATCTGACAGATCCTGTGGTAAGAATAACAACAATAATGCTTAAAATAACTACTAACATTCATTTTGCATTAATAATGTGGCAGGCACAATACTCAAAATTTTACTCTATTCTTCATTTAACCTTTATAAATTTTCTTCAGTGTAGGTACTGTAATTCTCATTTTAAAGATAAGGTTTAGAGGGGTGAAGAAACTTTTATGAAGTCACATTTCTAGAAAGTGGCAGATCCAAGATTCAAACTCAGCATCAACGAAGCCTAGAGCCAAAGGTATATACAGCTTCTGCTTTTTTAAGAAAAACAGAAAATACATTTTAGCATTATCACTGAGAAGACTAAATCAAATGGAGGTAAAACTCAAAATCATCCATTAGTTATTCAGCATTCTTGGGTGCCCAAAATTATAGCAAGAGATTTGTGTTCATAAAGGAAGAGGGAAACAAGCCACTGAGGTTTTTCTAGTCCAAGCAAGAATGTGTAACTCACAAATGTAAAGCAATTTGAGAATAGAATTTATGTAAGACAAGATGAACAGGAAGCAGTATAAATGCAGTAGTGGTCAAAGCAACGAAAACCCTCCATAGCTTAAGAAGATCACACAAGGCTTCTAGGAAGTGGTGAGTTTTTTTTTGTTGTTGTTTTTGTTGTTGTTTGTTTGTTTGTTTGTTTATTTTATTGAATCATAGCTGTGTACATTAATGCTATCATGGGGCACCATACACTGGTTTTATAGACCATTTGACGTATTTTCATCACACTGACAAACATAGCCTTCCTGGCATTTTCTTAGTTATTGTGTTCAGACATTTATATTCTACATTTACTAAATTTCACATGTACTCTTGTAAAATGCACCGCAGGTGTAATCCCACCAACCACCCTCCCTCTGCCCCATGATCACATTACTGTACACAGCTATGATGTAATACTAATAAAAAAAATAATAAAGACTCTCTCCAACTTTCTCTCTCCTCATTTTGATTTTCTTCGTCTTTTAACTCATGTGCTTCTCCTTGGAGTCTCATTTTTCTCTTCTCTATGCCTCATTCTTACATAAATATAATTCCAGTGTGTTGGGGTTTTCTGGTGTTGTAGTAATAAAAGATAAAATGAGGGCTGGGAGGAATCACAGGCTTCTTTCAGTCTCAGGCTGAAACGAGACAGAATAGTATGTGTCTGCGTAGGCTGAAGTTCACTGTAGGTATTTACAAGACAGATAAGCTTTTTGCCTCATAATGTTCCTCAGCAATTTTGGAAAATCCTGGACCATGCTCTTGTTAAAAGGATTTCTACATCTTTAGTATTAACAGAACTGAACAAACATCGTTTTTTAATCCCAGATTATTATAATTCTTGACTTTAGAAAGGAAAGTGTATAGGGCATCCCATCCCAATGCCGGGGTGGTGATAATGAAAATCCTGCTATGGTATTTTCTTGGAGAATCATAAAAAAATAAATTTCCCTACTTCCCTTAGCTCATGCATCTGCATTCAGGAAGAGTCTGACGATATACAGAAGACATTAACACATTAGTGATTTACATTATCCAAATGGACCATAGTTGGAGCAGATTTAAGAGGAATTTCATTGCTATTCAAACTTGGGAGATAAAGAACTTGAGGCTCCCTCCCAAATGATGAGTGCAAGTTTACAAAGCCAGAACATCTGGCTCCAAGGTACCAAAAACTTTGCGACACACGCTATTGTGTGTGATTCTAGCATGATACAAAAAAAATCTTGGTTTAGTCATCGCAGAAGAGGAAAGACACTACAAAACTTTTCTTAACAGAAAGACATTTTGATTAGTGAATGTAGTGGGAAACTCAAGTTTGAAATTCTGAGTGTGCATTGTTATTTTCAGAGTGTTTAAATATTCTAGAAACCCAATTTCTTTGGATGAAGACCACACGAAATGTTTCTCAATACTTAAATGTCTCCATCATCTAAGAAAAACTAGTTTCTGACAAAACATCAAAGGAAAAGGAGACGCCATAGAGAAAGAAATGGGTAGACAGGGGGAAGGAAATAAGAGAGACCTGAATATGTTAAGCAGATACATTCCCTATTATGAGGATTAATTCATGAACGTATCAAAAATTTTAAGGACCAAGTTGTTTTACCTAGAGGGAAGCAATTGAATGAAATAAGTGTTTCCTGCTGAGGGATGGTTAATACAGCAATTAACAACAGACACAGGGGAGTGTTTCATAACCAATAACGCCTCTGTTTGTACTTCACCCCTTAAAGTACAGCCTGACAGTAAACTTTTGCGCAGACCGAGACAAACTCAGAAAGCTCAGACCCAGAAAGACTTACCATCTTCACACCCAGGGTTAGACTAACCCAAATTGATTATACACTAGCTCATTGCTGCAGAGAAATATCTACAGCTACTAATGGGTTTTGCCCTTGGGGTTGAAAGTCACAAAAATATTACATTTCTGACCTTGAAAATCAATTAATTTTTTCTTAGTGACTATTTTGAGAAAGAAAGGACTACAGAAGGGTAAAAGGTTCCCATAAAATTTAACTACTGTGCTTAAAGAAAATAAATTGTACTTTTATGACAGAGATGTGGTTTCTTATATGACAGCTTTGGTATGTAGTAACAACTAGTAAATATTTTGGCCATCTATTTCATCCCTAAAGGTTATCTGTGACAATTCAGTCTGTTGTTTAGGAAAATCCTGCTCCAAGTATACGCAATCATGCATTGTACATGTGGAAATACGTCTAACCCTTTTTCTAATATTGTAAAAATATAATGTGGCTGGTTAGTAAAATCTCATTCAAGCACTTCATGTATAAGAAAATAAAGATATAATTCCCCTGGCTTAGGTTTAGCTACACGCGATGCTTCGGTCATTGAGTTATTAGCAGAGATGAAGCAAACAGCGGCTGGAATAGTCTAATAAAAGTGTACATGCCCTTGTTACCAGCTCTTTGCCACCAGCAGGAGAAGGACACGCCAAGGCTAGCCAGCTGGAGGATGAGACACAGGTGAAGCAGGAACAGGCTACCCATCCTTCCCGGCAAGGCCCTTCCAATTCACGGAATCGTTTGCTGACCTCCCGAGACAGAAGTAAAACCCACAGTTGTGGTTAAAAAATAAACCTACCCACAATCAAATTCCCAAATAAAATCCATTATCAAGACACAACTAATGCTACTTGTGGTTATTCCGTAGTCCACAGCTATATTCAAGATGTACAGAAAGGCTTAATTAATGTGTTACTTGATCAAAGGCTGCCGGGTACCGTATTTATTGGGCATATGTTTGAAAGGAGCAGAAACTTCTTATTTAGGGAAGAAATCCCTCCACGTACACACATCACACTCCCTTCCTCACTGAGCAGGAGTGAGCAGGTGTGTGGGACTGCCTTCCGCACTGCTAAGCAGAGCTGCCCCAAACGTCCCCTGCAGGACGCAGTTCATGTTCACAAAAATACCCATGACTTCTGCACATGTGTCTATGGAATCAAATTTAGATCCTTAACATTTTACAGCAGGAAATTTCCTATTTGAAAATCAGAGACCTATGATGCACATCTTTGCAATGAAAAGGCCTAAATAAAAAAAGATTCTTACTTTACCAGTTACGAATGGATGTCAATTGTTTAATTACCTTTGGCTATAAGTCTATGAAAGTATCTATCAGCATTTTTATAATGAATAATAATACACATCATTATACACACCATAATAAATAATTATTAATAATTATTTTATAATAAATTATATATTATTATATAATTATATATAAAATATATATTATTGTGAATAATATATACACATCATTAAATATTTAAGTTATATTATTTATATATATTAAGTTACAACTTAAATATATCTTAATAACTTATATAACATACAAACATATAGTTTTATATATATAGTTATATAACTTATTAAGTTATATTAAGTTATATAACTTAAATATATAACAGAGCTGAAGAAATCGTTTTACAATACCAAGAAAATCCGAATGAGGACAGGGAAAGCTGCTTCATCGACGTTCAATTCCCAGAAGGATACTGATATTATTCAGTGTTACTCTAGGCAACAATATTTTTTCTAATTTGAAAAATAGTCATAGCAGACAGCATTGATTAATCTAAATGATACCATTTTCAGATCATCTAAATCATATCTTATGTGGTTCTTATGTACGTGGTTTTTTAGTATTTGCAACTTCCCTCAAGGCCAGAAAAACTCCATTGGCACTAAATTTTTATTTGCTGTTTAAAATCTTCAAAAATATATTTAGAGAAAGTTTGAGACAAGTTGATGCAAAAGTGGAGTCTGGGATCGGTGGCTCCAACATTAACCAACTGGGTAATGTGGACCAAGTTACTTAACCTCTCTGTGTCTCAGTTTCCCCATATGTAAAATGTGAACAATAATTGCACCCATGTCATACAATTCTATGAGGATTAAATGAATTGAATCAGTGCCTAGCACGTGGAATGAACTAAAAAAAATGTGAGCCATTAGTTTATCTAAATGGATCTGTACACTTAGCAAAGTATCTCAGGAATGGAAGAAAAAGTATCCAATGAACTCAGCCCTACTATGAAGCTAAATTATAGCTTTCACATGAAGGCTATAACCCAACTATAGCACAAGACTATGGGGAAAGGGCCAAGTAAGGGGAAGGAAGGGGGGAGGTTTGGGTGGAGGGAGAGTAATGGGTGGGGCCACATCTATGGTGCACCTTAGAATGGGTACAGGCAATTGCACTAATGTACACAGCTAAGAATAAAAACATAAATAAATAAATGGATCCATACAGATTAGTTGCTTGGACATCTTTGATTATCTGTTAGAACTATTAGGAATACCTGTGAGATATTCCAGTATTGAGTGTTAATCACCAATCCCCTGACACCAAACACAATAGAATTATTTTTCCATATGTCTACCTACTAGATACTAGAGCACCTCAAACCCTATTTCTTTATCTCTAGAAATTCTTCTATTTGTTTGCATTAAGTCATAAAACATAGATCATGTATACATTGATGCCTTTATGGGGTACAATGTGCTGATTTTATATACAATTAGGAATGCTTACATCAAACTAGTTAGTACAGCTTTCACCTCATTTACTGAATTATTGTGGTAAGACATTTATACGCTACACTCAATAGATTTGACATGTACCTTTGGGATATGAACCGTAGGAATGGTCCCACTGTTTACCCTCCTTCCATCGAAACTGCCCCCTCCCCTCCCATCCCCCTCTCTTCCCTCCTTCATCTCGGGCTATCGTTGTGATTTATCTTTCTTATTAAAGTGTGAGCAATTATACATTGCTTTCATAATAGTACGAAGTACATTGGATACTTTTTCTTCCATTCTTGAGATACTTCACTAAGAAGAATATGTTCCTTCTTCTATTTTGAATATTAAGTACATTGGGTACTTTTTCTTCCATTCTTGAGATACTTTACTAAGAAAAATATGTTCCTTCTTCTATTTTGAATATTAATAAATATTGCTACCAGCTGGGAGGACAAGTTACTCTCACTATAAAAATAAAGACATTCTCATGTAGGGTGTAATACTACCTCCCTGTAGGACGCTGGTCGGGTCACTACTCTTTTTTTCAGTTCATAGAATAGTGCTAGAATATCTGTACTGGAAACTGCAGGAATCCCTTCCAAAGCAATAATTATAAATTGCTTATTTCTATTTACAACAAGCACAGCTTTGAGAGTCAGGCAAACAGGAATGAGAATTCTACTTTTGCTCCTTGCTTTTTCTGGGACTCTGTCTTATTCAGGGCTGGTATATAGGATTTTTGAATAGTAACATGATTATAATGTAATGACTGACCCATGTAAAGGACTTACCACACAGAGGTACAAGATGGGCATTGGAGCACTTGAGCATCACACCTGCTAAGTTTAGACGCAGGCTCTTCCACTTAGCACCTAACTGAAATCTTTACATCTCAATTTCTTCACCTGTAAAATAAGAAAATTAATGAAATTTCTGATAGAACTCTTATTCTGAGTAAATAAGTCAATTGTTAATATTTTTACTACTATACATATGCTTCTATTTCATAGCTATTTAGGTTACTTATTATGTATTCTTTATACATTTTTACACACATCTTCTTCCTCCTACTACTCTTTTTTAAATCAGAGAAATTTCATTCAGTATAGTAGACACTTAAAGGTCAAGGAAATATATAGCAAGAATTAAGAATTCCATGAGCATGATTGAAATGGCGCCTCAGAAGCAGTAATTTTTGTGCCATGCTGGATACATTTTAAAGCTATCTACGTGGCTTTCTTTTTGCCTCCATGCACATATCCACTCACTGGATACCTTATTCCATGTACCTTTTGCATGATATCGCCCATCCAGTGAGATGTTTCAGTGGGATTCTGCCAAGTTGCCCACTTAGAAAGACCGTGTCTCATAGAAGCAGGTTAACACTGTGAGCTTCAAGTCCCTCTGTAGCAATGATGGAAGAGCTCTGTACATAGCAGCAGCTGTTGCAAATGCCTATTGTAAACCCAATTCACTTTTTATATCCATGGATCAAAGACTATTCCTTCATAATTTTTCCATCAAAAGCCTACCCAGACAGGTGTCCAGTGACACCCTGTCTCCTAAATCTATTACAGAACCCTCACTAAATATAAGCTTATTCCTGGGTATTTAAGACATGCCCATGGGGTTCTCTTTAGGTATTTTTTCCCATATAAGAGAGTATTTTATTTTTCTTCCTCCTGTCTTCAGTAAAATCACATGGTTGATGTTATTTAAGGCCTAATGTTCCAAAATGGAGCAGTATATGAGGTCATAAATGGCTCTAGCAGTTATCAAAAGCCTCAGCTTCAACCCAGCATTTAATCATCTGTAAAAGCCAGGTATAGGCTCATATTCTTCCCCATCATGAGCATAATTCTTTTTCTAGGACAGGGTAAGAAATATTTTTTAAAAAACAGATTAAATAAATCATTACAAAATAGCAATGAACTATTTTTGCTCCTCTCATAAGAATTTGAAAGTTCTGTAATTTTTCTGACTTCTTCCCATGTGAATTAATTATTTAATGTTTGTTTAGTACTTTGAAGATGGAATGCATTCCATAAATGCTAAGTATTATTAATGGTGTTATTGTGTGAGGTTAGTTTGGAAGCATGATGAGATGAAGGATAGCACAGGAAAATGTACTACCGGGAGAAAAGGGAGATTTGTCATTAGACAGATTTCATGTCAGAGGACATTGGGTTTCCTTCTGAGAAATTATGCATTTAAACTTTATGAGATTTGCACAGTCAACATTCTTTCTTTCATATGCTCAGAAAGGATGTATTATTCCAATTCTGGAGATTTCTACAGTAAAGAGTACTATGTTTTATATCTAAGGGGAAAAAAGGTTACTACCCCACCACTGGTAAAACAGCATTTTGAGTCACTTTTTAAAATAGAAATAACAGGTTTATACTCACACAGATTGTTGAACAACTTCACTTTTCAAAACAATAATACCCCTTCTGTAGATCATACACACACATATGCACATACTCCCCAGAATCAGTGTTGTGGTTATTACGCCCTGGGACAAAGTTGTCCGGCCTACATGAGCTTTGAAGCAATTGTTTAATTTGTACCAGAGTTAATTAATGGCCAAGGTGCCCTTCAGAGACTAAGAGAAAAATTTAAAAAATCTATTCACTGTACAGCAATAATGAATTTCACTGTATCCCCCTCAATATTTTGTAACTGAACTTTCCTCTATTTTGAAGTGAATGAGATATAAATCATTTTCAAATTCTAGAACACTCTATAAACATTGCTTAACTTCCACAATTTAGTGTGAAGGCAAAATATTTTATGGTGATCTTAAGAGTAATGAGTACCTCAACCAAAAATGGAGAGATGCAATTTACAATGATTTTAATAACGGATTCATTTGTGCAGCCAATTTGATCCAGCCATTTTCTGTTTTTTGTATTCAAGTCACTATGCACTTTCTCCTTTCCCTACTCATTATACTCTATTGTTTTTCTTGGGGAGTGAAGTATGAAGAACACTTTTGTTTGTTGACAGAAATGGAGCCGAAGAGTATTCTCATGGAAGATTTATGGTACATAGACACTTACATCTGGATTGCAGATAGCAAATTAGTTTTGGATTTGTCTCATTCAAAAATCATTGACAAGTATGATTCATCATAATAATTTTGCAAAGGAATCATAACAGATCATAGCCTGTACCACAAACGATGCTGCCATCACAATCTGTCATGATTAAGTTGTGGACTAGAGTTAGATAAATGAGAACTCGGAATAATATGTAAACATTGATAATTAGATGTTGACTTGAAGGAAGGGACATGAAGTTATGAGAGGCTCTGTTACCTTCTTTTTAAACTCAGCAGTTCAAGAATTATTTGCATTTGCTACTTTTTAATTGTATTAAAGTGCTTGTGAAAATCCTTTCTGAAACTTATAAAAACTCTGTTAACGTCCATTTTAACGTTGTTAGAACAGTCCCTATTGAAATAATTCCATGGGAAGTTATACATCTTTTATGACAACTTTAAGAAATGCTAGATGAGGTTTACTCAACTTTCAAACTTATGAAAAATTGCCTCTAAAAGGATAGGTCCTTCCCTAGGCCTGATCTGTTTCCTATAAATTAAAAAAAAAAAAAAAATGCAAAGCTCAGATTATTGTTCTCAGATAGATTTTCATATCCAAACTGCACCTGTGGCTCAAAGGAGTAGGGCGCCAGCCTCATGTGCCAGAGGTGGCGGGTTCAAACACAGCCCCAACCAACAACTGCAAAAAAAAAGATTTTTATTTATTTGGGTAAATAGCCAGTAGTGGGACTACTGGATCAAATGGTAAGTCTATGTTTAGATCTTTAGGTATTTCCAAACTGTTTTCCACAGAGATTGAACTAATTGGCAGTTCCACCAACTAACATAGGGGAGTTTTTTACTCTCTGTATCCACTTCAGCATCTATTTTTTTTTTTTTTTTTTTTTGCATCTTAATAAAAACCAGTCTAACTGGGGTAAGGTGATATTTTATCATGGGTTTAATTTGTATTTCCCTTATAATTAACCAAGTTGAATACTTTTTCATGTGTTTGTTGGCTATTTGTCTATCTTCGTTTGAAAAGCTTCTATTCATGTCTTATACTCCCTTTCTTGATGGAGACATTTGATTTTTTTCTTGCTAATGTCTTTCAGTTCCTTGTATTTTAGGAATAAAATACTGGTTACTGCCCTTTGTCACAGGGGTGGCTTGTGACTATTTCCTCCCAGTTTCCAGATTGTCCATTCCTTCTATTCATCTGTCTCCAAGGCTGTACAGACACCTTTTAATTTAATCAAATTCATTTATTTTGCTGTTGTTGTGATTGTCATTGGGATTTTCATAAATTCTTCAACTAGGCTGATATCTAAAAGAGGTTTTCAATATTTTCTTCTAAAATTCTTATGGTTTCATGGTTTACATTTAAGTCATTTATCCATCTTGAGGTAATTTGGGGGAGTGATGAGCAACATGGATTCTTTTTTATTTTTTTTATTTTATTAAGTCATATACACATAGGTCATGAATACATTCATGCATATGTGGGGTACAATGTGCTGATATTTTTTATACACTCTGACATGATTAGATCAAACCAAGCAACATAGCTTTCACCTCATTTACTTAATTATTGTGCCAAAATATCTATGTTCTGTACTTGACAGATTTGAGTTGTACCCTTGCGGAGCAACATGGATTCTATTTCATTCTTCTGTATGTGGTGATCCAATTTTCCCATTTATTGAATAGGAATTCTTTTCTACAATGTATATTTTTGTCTGTTTTTCCAAAGAAATGAAACTAGAATTAATACCAAGAGAAATACCCAATTTTACATAAAGTCGTGGAAATCCAACCTCCTTCTGAATGCTTACCGGAGCAGTGATGAAATTAAGATAGAACTCAAAAGATTCCTCCAAAAGAATGGCAAAGTTGTCAAAATCCATGGGATTCAGCAAAATTGGTCCTGAGTGGAAAGTGGACAGCCTTAATACCTACAGCAAACAGACAGAAGGACCGCAAATTAACAATCTTATGACACATCTCAAAAGAACTAGAAAATAAAGGGCAAACCCAACCCAGAGCCAGCAGAAGGGGAGGAATAACCCCAGTGAGGGCCAAACTAAATGAAATCAATAACAAGAAAATAGTACAGAAGATCGATGAACCAAAAGTTGGTTCTTTCAAAAGATAAACGAAATTGATAGACCTTTTGCTAGATTAGCCAGAAAGACAAGAGAAAGGACCCTCGTAAGTTCAGTCAGAAATGAAAAAGGAAATATTACAACTGATACCCCAGAAACACAAAATATTGGCCCATGAATGCTGTGAAAATCTCTATGCACATAAACTTGAAAATGTAAAGGAAATGGACAAATTCCTTTACGTGACCTCCCAAGATGCAATCTGGAAGAAATAGAGTTCCTGAACAGATCGATAACAAACAATAAGATTGAAGCAGCAACAAAAAATATCACCACTGAAAAAGCCCTAGACCAAACGTATTCACAGCTGAATGTTATCAGATCTACAAAACAGAGCTGGCAGCCGTACTGCAGAAATTGTTCGGTAACATTTGTAAGAAGGGTGCTTGTCTGCAGGATCAGTTGACACTGCCCTGTTTTCTGCTGATGGATGATAAGTTCTTCTATCTGGTCTCCTAGTTCCTAGTCCCTTCATTCATATAGTTAACTGATTTCACACATATTCTGTCTCAGGAATTTTCCAGGGGTCTAGAAATTCATCGGAAATCAAATCTCTCTGCCCTCATTAAACAACTGTTCTAACAGACAAAGTGGACGATAACAAATTTCAGACAATATTAATTGCACTGCAAGCTAGAAATGGATATATGTTGTGAAACATCAGGAAGTAAGGAGAGCCAGTGGGTAGGAGAGCTATCATTATAGCAGACACTTGAAGAAAGCAGGGAAGTAGGTCATTCAGCTATCCAAGTCAAGGGAACACCCAGGAAGAAAAACAGTGCAGAATCTTAACTTCAGATTTATCATTTACAAACATTTTTTTTATACCTATTTGACAAGTGCTTGGCATTCCAGGAACACAACCTTATTCATCTTTAAAATTGTCTCAGCTTTTCTTTGCTATTTGCTGTTCTATATAAACATCTATATATAAATTATGTAAGGAATGATCTTCTACAGTCTTGAATTGAAAGACTTTATTATGGGACCATTATCAAGGTCTTTCAACTTCTAAAGTAATGCTTGTTCCTCCACTGATACTGGATAAAGCAAAATATAAACTGTTCGTGCAACTCTATTTTTCCCACTAATAATACAAAGTGGTTTACAAGGTCACCTCTGAGTCCTCTGCATCTTGGTTATTTGGTTGAAGAGCTCGATGGACTTCGGCAGGGAATCGGGACAAAGCTGTCATTAGCAAACTAAAGTCACAAGACAGATTCACTTGATCTGAATTCCAATCTCTGAAATGTTACCACGACGTCCTGTGTCATGTTGCACGAGAAAATTAACCACTTTGATTCTCAATTTCCTCATCTCTAAGAAGGGAATAACTATAGACTTACCTTCTTAAAATAAATGAGAAGAATAAATACGATGTGTGAGTGTGTCTACCAGTAACTAACTTAATACAAATATGTGCTATTTGAGTCAGGATTCTCGTGTAGCTCCCAATGTATCAGTAAGCAGTGTTTTGTGAGAGTTATGTATTTCATTGATACTTTATTCAGGTTCTCTCCAGAGGCAGTAAACACTGCTCACAGGCCAAGCACAGTGGCTTAGGTGTGTGAACCTGTCACTTTGGGAGGCCAAGGCGGGTGGAACCAGGGGCTCGAGACCAACCTGAGCAAGAGCGTGACCCCATCTCTCCTAAAAGTGGAAAAATTAGCCAGGTGCAGTGGGTGCCTGTAGTCTCAGCTATTTGGGAGGCTGAGGCAGGAGGATGGCTTAAGCCCAGGAGTCTGAGGTTGCTGTGAGATAGGCTGACAGTACAGCACTCTAGCCTGGGCAACAGAGTGAGACTCTGTCTCAAATAAATGATACTAGTAGTAATTTTCATATTTATTCTCCTGTGAAAGTCTTTCAAGGGTCCGTCACTTGCAGATGAAATCTAAATGTAAACACAGCATGCAACCGTTCAGCCAGTGGCCCCCGAGACTATTTCCAGCCTCACCTCCACCTCTCTCCCGCACGTACCCTGTAGTCACCCACAAGCTATTCTCGCTCTGCTCCTCTTGGTTCCTTAAGAACGCTAAAAGCAAAAAAAAATGAGGGCTGAAAAGTTACCAGCTCTGTGTCACTTCCTCTGATGTCTGGAGACATAGGTAGGCTGTAACGCTGTGCTATCTAATCACTCTTCCCCAAGTACAGCATCCGTTTTAGTGTGTATGGAGCCTTTCATGTCAGGCCCAATTTGATTAGTCTGAAGACGATTGCAAAATATAGTTGAATTAAGGCACAGTAGCATCCTTTAAAACCTTTTACCCACAATATAGGATATGTCCTAGGAGCCCAGGATAATACTCTTATTGGCTGAAGAATTTGGGCCAGCGTCCCTTTTTGACTCTGGGGATTACACAATGGTCTTGATGCAGCGTTGTAGTTCCTACAATGCAGGGGTGAGAAGCTCGTCGTCCGTTGGTGGTGAACAAAACGTCTTGCCAATTATATCTGATCTTACGCAGGTAGCGGTACTTAGCAGATGAAATCTGTAGCCCAAGAAATCTATTTTCATGCTTCCTCTTGCCTATAAAGATACTCTGCTGATTTGGTGCAATCATATTAATTGCTTTCTTTGGAGGGAGACCTGTGCCTGGGAAATAAACTTGGCTGACCAGCCTGTGAACCCAAATCATCTGCCTTTATATTGATTTAGCACTGACTCATTTCACCTATTAAAGCACCTAATTTTGCCCAGCCATATGGCAGGGTGAATTTGTCTTATATTTATTGCACCCCCCCAAGATCCCTGGGGAGTAAGTGGTCATAGATGGCAGTTGCAGAATCTGTGCTCCAAATTTCTCTGTTTCCCAGACACTGGCCATCCATGTAAATGTTAACTGGATAATTACATGTGTCTGAGTTCTGTGTTGTCATTTTTTTCATTTCTTCCTTTAATCTGTGTCATGATGATACTGCAGCAAACTTTTGTTATGATATGCCTATGATGATGTCGTCTCATATTTGTGCATTTCACATACAGTGTTAAAATTATTTTTTAGACATTCCAATCTCAGGCTCACAACACAATTTGATCCTTCTTTCTCCTCTACCTAATGTATTTCCAGAAATGATGCTAAGAAAAATGGGCTTCTCAGAAAAACACCATTAAGAAAATTCATTCTATTTGTTTTTCAGCAACCATTGCCCATTTAGCAGACCATTTTATTGAAGTATGTATGCTTATGCATGTTATCTTTTGGAAATTTCATTGTGCAGAGAGGCTCAAGCATCGCTGTTTGGCGATAGACCATAAGGAGAAATTGTGAGCTTTATAAAGTCTGCAGCTCTGAGAGCTCAATGCCATCCATACTCCCACCGCACCACACAGCGGAATGTCTCTATTTATTTCTCTGTCTTCAGCTCTTCATTATTTCTATGAGCAGCAAATCTTATGGTTGGGCTGTGCAAAGCCACATTTTTGAAATTTATATAGGACAGTGCTGTAGGAATTAGTTATAAAATTCTCTGCACCAGTGTTTTCAACATATTCATAAGTTGTTAAACCTCATTGTCTTCTCCTAGGTGGCTTCCACAGCCCAAGTACTGTCTCCTCTCCTCGATGCCTCTAATTAAAATTCATTTCCCTTAACTCACCTAAGTGCTCCCTTTTCCATCAAAACATATTTGATTCATAGGATAATTCTGCTATTCTAATCTGTACTCTCATATTACTGTATGCACACTTACCCCGCTCTACTTTAAAAGGTGATTGTCTTGCTCTCTCTTTAAACACAGAGAGAACAGATATTTTGTCTTACGTGGGGGCTACAGCCTCTAGACCATGTCTAGTATATAATAGGCACTTAATAAATATCTAGTGAATAAAATCAAATGAATCTTAACACAACAATTAAATAAGTGAGGTGAATGCTATGTTAACCAGTTTGATGTAAACATTCCACATGGTATATTAAATCAGCACATGGTATCCCACAGATGCAGTCATGTATAGTTTTGATCTAATAAAAAAAAAAAATCATATGAATCTCATCATTTTTTCTCTATGTCACAAAGGCCATTACACATGACAGGTAAATTTGTTTAGACTACTCTTATCCCAGATAAAATTCTGCACTGCCTCTTGCCTGTATGAGAAGATCCGTAAATATTTGTATGAGAAACCAATTAATAAGTACTCAAAAATATAAACTCCCTGAAAACTGTGTTTGCTCTCAATCTCTATGCAATCTTAACAATGGGATTATAGATATGATCTTATTGCAAAATAAAACCGATGCATTCCTGATGATCTTTTAAAATGATAAAGTACAGGTGCAAAGCCTGCGAAAAGAAAAACAATGAAATTGACTTTACAATTGCACCTGTTCTAAGATTCCTGAACTTTTCATCCAAGTCATGTTCATCGTGCACACAACCTTCCGACGACTGCACAACGTGCTTACATTTTAAAGCTCGGCTATTACAGTGAGACTAGTCTACCAAAAAGTAATACATTTTAAAAAATGTAAAAACCTGGAAGGCTTTTGTTTCAAAAAATGCTTTACCAAAACGAGCTATCTGTGGTTCCTAATTAGTAGAGTGTTAATGAAAGTCTAACAGGAAGGAGCTGGTGGCTTCTTTACTGCTCCTGCCTGCGTGTAATCCTCACTCTGTCTTTCTCCCCAGCGGTGGAGACTGATACAGAAACAGCACACTGCAGATGAATTGCACAGAGGGTGTCAGAAAGGAATGTTGCCGCACACATCCTAATACTATTCTGCAATTGTTATTTTTCACAGCTGTCCGCATCCTAGTAATATATCCTTGGATTTGACTGCAATCTTGCCACCAAGCTCACCTGCAGGTCTCATAAACTTGTTTTACTGTAGCCCTAAGTCACAGATGCTGTGGAACCGGACAGATAGTACCAACCCAGCACATCCATTAAAGAACATATCTACACTCACATTTCCTCCTAATACATGTTTCCACAGGGGGACCACATTCTGTGAAAGAAAACATAGGACGTTACAAACCCACTAGCCGGCCCTGGGCCTATTGCCTTGGTAATTAGATCAGCCATTCTCAACACACACTAGGTTTTCTAGGTTAAAAATCTCTTGATTCACAGATCATGACACATTCATTTATAAAAATAAAGTTTGAGAATACTTTGAATGACTTAGGAGAATTGGAAACAAAAATATTTAATAATTTTTTTTTTTGGAAGTCTCTTTGGTTTGTAATCTGGAAAAATAGAGGAATTTGGAATTTTAGGAAACTAGGGAAAAATACAATGATGTATAAAAATAGAGTTTCTACCTCAACTATGTTGGTTAGTAATCATAGTCCAACTCTTCTCAAATAATCAATGTTAAAGGAATCATAGTGGGTTGAGGGGTAGCCCCTTAAAATATGTCTCAATTCCTAGCATCTATGAACCTATTCTTATTTGGCAAAAGGCTTTTGCAGATATAATTAAGGACCATGAGATGATGTCACTCTGCATTATCTGATAGACCATAAATCTAATGGCAAGTGTCTTTATAAGAGACTCAGGAGAAGACATACATAAAAAGTCCACATGAAAAAGGGGGCAGAGATGGGAGCTGGTAAGCCACAAGCCAGGGTGTCCCCTGGAGCCACTGAGCACTGAAAACAAGGTAGCCTTCTCCCCCAGAGCCTTCAGAGAGAGCACGGACCGCCAGCACCTTGATTTCAGACTTGTGGCCACCATAACTGTGAAAAAATTAATATCTACAGTTTTAAGCCACCCAGTTTGCGAATATTTGCTACAGTAGCCCAGGAATACAGGCTATTTGTAATGAAGACACACCTCCTGGGAAGGTAAGCCTGTACTCAGCAGTGAAGGGTCAGTCTGGGAAACACGGAGTCACCGAAAAGTTAAAAGCATCTGAGCCTCAGCCTTAGGGTTCTCTGAGGAAGGGGCTCCAGCCCTGTGCTAATACAATCATATGTTTATACAACTTATATAAGTAGGATATTTTCATCACAATTTGCTAAGGATTGCTTTCCTTCCAACCACAGGGTTAATTGCACACCTATTTTTCCTTGTATTCATGGCATTTGGGATTGAGGTAGTAGCTAGTTGAGATAAGAAAACACTTTGTTTGGGTGTATTGGGTTATATCAGTGATTTTGTACTGGTGTGCCATGAGAAGATCTTAGATGTGCCATAAAAATTTTTAAAGATCATCAATTAAATTATTTTTGAAAGACATTCAAAGCACAGTAAGTATATTCCTTTTTTTACTCTTTTTTTTGACCAACATAATTTAAGTGTGATGCAGAAGTCTAACTATAAGTTCAAGTGTGCCATGAGATGAAAAAGGTTAAAAAACACTAGCTTGTATTAATATAGTTCCTATTTATTTACATGATGAAGTTATTGTTAACTGCCCTGCTCTGGGAATGGTAGTCTGGAACACTCTCTACTAAAAACGTTGCTAACTAGTTTTCTTAGTTAACCCCCAAATGCAGGTTTTGAAACAGCATCATGTCCTGAGACTTCTGACATAAGAAGTACATTTGTAGAGAAGAATAGCAAGGTTTGAAATGTACAGACCAGAAGCCGGTCTGAAAATAATTCTTCCAATCTCCTAATGTGTAGGACTGTAATTCTCATTGATGCCTAGTGGAAATCTCATAGTGTCATTTGCAGGCAAAACGAAATTTCTCTTCCATCAAAAATGCACATGATAAAGCAGCATACCTGACTAAAGATACACCTGGCACAATGTTGATGAAAATCATGAAGAATGGATGGTCTTAGTCTCCCCGTGTGTGTAAGGCACTCGGCAATGGTAGTTCTGCAAATTGCAAAAACATCTACCTATGAACTCATGTAACTTCTGTGATTAACTCCCAAAAATAAAAAAGAAATTACCATTGACCATGGTAAGGGAAAAACCTGTCTAGAGACTTTATAGAAATTGATAGTACAAAATTATCATTAGAAGAGGTGATTGAAAAATGTTTAGCTCAAAATGTAATGAAAAAATATAGAGTTGGTCAGGTAATAAATTACTGAAAACATTATCTTTATCAAAAAACCAACACTTTGTTTCCTCGATTGTTTTAAATATTTTCTTATTTCTATTTTGTTTGGTTCTACTCTGACCTTTGTTATTTCTTTTTTCCTTCTGCTGCCTTTGATTTGGTTTGATTTTCTTTTTCTAGTTCTGTTTCCTTAAGACATGACAGTACGTTGTTAATTTGTGATCTTTTGTCTTTTTCATGTGGACAATTAAGGCTATGAACTTTCTCCTTAGAACTTCTTTTTATGTATCCTATACACTTTGATAGTTCACATCCCCTTTATTTTTCAGTTTGAGAAATCTTTTCATTTTGATCTCAATTTCATTACTGATCCAAGGATTGTTCAGTAGCAATTTGTTTAATTTCCATGCCTTCATGTAGAATTGAGTGTTCCTCTTGGAATTGATTTCTAGTTTTATTTTACTGCAGTGTGAGAAGATCACATGATTTTGATATTTTATTTCTTGAGACATATTTTGTGCCCTAAATATGATCAATCTTGGAAAATATTCCATGTGCTATTGATAAGAATGTATATGCAGCAGTTTAGGGGTAGAACATTCTGTAAATGTCTGTTAGGTCCATTTATTGTAGATTCCCATTTACATCCAGTGTTTTCTTATTTCTTTTCTGCTTTGATGATCTGTCCAGTTCTGTCAGTGGGCTATTGAATTCCCTGGCAATTGAGACACTACTATTTATTTCTTCACTTAGATCTAGTAGAATTTGCTTTTTGAATCTGGGAGCTATGAAGTTAGGTGCATATATATTTAGGACTATTATGTCTTCTTGTTCAATTGCTCTGTTTACCATTATAGGACGACCACCTTTGTCTTTCATTACTATTGTTGATTTAACGTCTATTTTATCTGATATGAGACTGTTTATACCTGCTAACTTTTGATGTAATATTTTTTCATCCCTTTACCATGAGTCTGTAGGAGTCTTTGAAAGTTAGAGGAGCTTCTAGAGACAGCATAGTAACGATCAAGCTAAGACTCTCATCAAGGCTTCAATATCATTTACAATAGCTACCAAGAAAATAAAATGCACTTAAATAAATCACAGATGATGCAAACAAATGGAAAAACATTCCTTGGTTGTGGACTGGTGAATTCAATGTCATTAAAATGCCCATGTTGCCATTGAGTCACAGATTCAATGCAAATACCCATCAAAATGCCAACATTGTATTTTATGGGTCTAGAAAAAATAATACTAAGCTTCATTTGGAACCAAAAAAGAGCTCAAATAGCCAAAGCCATTTTAGACAAAAAGTACAAATCTAGAGGCAATATGTTACCTGACTTCAAGTTATACTATAAGGTTTGAAACCAAAATAGCATGATATAAAAGTAGAGCCATAGCCAATGAAACAGAATACTGGAGATAGAGCCATCTACTTACAGCCAAACTTTGACAAGGTGAACAATAGTATACATTGGGGAAGGGAAGCCCCCTCAAAAAATAGTGGTGGGAAAACTGGGTCACAAGCCACATGAGAAGTGAAAAGGGACCCCTGTCTCTTACCACATCCAAAAATTAATTCTAGATGAATAAAAGACTTGAAGGTGAAGCATGAAAACGTAAAAATTCTAGACATCAGACTAGGCAAAGATCTTATGACTAAAAGCCCAAAGGCAAAAATAGCAACAACAAAATTTATAAATAAGTGGGACTTAATTAAATTTAAAAGCTTCCACACAATTAAATAGACAACCTATAGGATTTGAGAAAATGCATAGTATTTGCAAACTAGACATCTGACAGAGGGCTAATGTCCAGAATCTACAAAGAACTCAGGCAAATTAGCAAGAAAAAAAAAATGAACAACCACATTAAAAATGGTACATATCACGATCAAAAGAAAATAGAGAAATTGCCTACAAACATATTTTTAAAAGTATCGGTACAACCAAAAGTATCAGTACATATTTTTCAAAAAAATGCCCAATGTCACTAATCATCTGGGAAATGCAAATTAAAACCATAAAAATACTATGTCATTCCTGCCAGAATGGCTATTATTAAAAAGCCAAAAAACAATAGATGTTGGCATGGATGCAGAGAGCAAGGAATTGTTTGGAGCTGCAAATTAGTGTAACCTCTATTGCAAACAGTATAGAGATTCTTCAAAGAAATAAAAATAGACTTACCACTTAATCCAGCAATCCGACCACTGGGTATTTACCCAAAGAAAAAATTAATGTTATCAATAAGACACTTGCACTCAAATGTTTATCACGGCACAATTCACAATTGCAAAGTTGTGAATTAACTTAAGTACCTATCCATTCATGAGTAGATTAAAAAAATGTGCTGCATATATATGTGTTAGAGTACTACTCAGCCAGAGAAAAGAATGGAATATTTTCTTGCACCAACTTGGATGAAGTTGGAGACCATTATCCCAAGGATAGTATCTCAGAGATAGAAAAACAAATGCCACATGTATTCACTAATAATTGGGAGACAAGTAATGGGCGCACAAGGGCACAAAGAAGATTTAAAGGACATTGGAAGCTGAGGAAGGAAGAGGCTGGGAGACGAAAGACAATAACTTAACTTACCAGGTATAGTGAAGACTGGGCTGCTGCTGGGCACACGAACAGTCCTGGCTTAAGCATCATATACAGTGTGTTCATGTTAACAAAACATTTCTAACCTTTTAACATTTAGTAATTAAGAAAATAAATACGTTTCTAGAAAAATAAAGAGGTCCCTCCTGAATTGTATGTTTCAGCCCTCACAAAACCTGGGCCCCCTCTTGATGCTGGCATATGTGGTTAAACCTTTAAAATACACTAGTGGCTTTGGGGGAAGAGAGGCCAGGGAAGTGGGAAATGTGCCCTTTCGTGTATAAGGAAAGGAATTCTCTAATTTATGATATTTGATTTTAAATGCCTTTGGACATATCTCCTTCCTTTGTTCTATGATAATGACACTATGTACTTTTTTTTTTCTTGAAGTTTACTGACTATACAAGTATAATTCTTCTTTTCTTACTAGATATCTGAAATATGGGCAGCAAAAGTATCAGTGCATATTTTTCAACGAGGATATAATCCGTGAGTAATATCTGGCCTGTGTGAAGTCACATACTTCAAATCAGAACCAGGACCTAAGTTTTGCATTTTGACTTTTAATACGTCCAGTCCTTCATATGATGTCTGTCAGCATTTTAGGAAAGAAATTCCAAAATAAATGCTTCCAGAATTATATTTCCAATTGCAAAAGTTTATGTCCAGATAATAATGAATAACCAATTCCCCACCTGATCCAGCTTGTCTTCTGCTAGGTCAGAAAAGCTATCTGTATGTGATGGGAACCTCCAAATGTTTGGGGGAAAACCCAAGAACTCTTGGCTTTTTTATTCACTGTGATCTGAGCACTCACATCATATTTTTTATGTTGAGAGGATTATTTAAAAGAATATCTTTTTTAATTTTATTTTTTTATTATTATTTTTTTTTTTTTTAGAGACAGAGTCACTTTGTCGCCCTCAGTAGAGTTCTGTAGCATCACAGCTCACAGCAACCTCCAGCTCTTGGGCTTAGGTGATTCTCTTGCCTCAGCCTCCTGAGTAGCTGGGACTACAGGCACCCACCGCAATGCCCGACTATTTTTTTTGTTGCAGTTTGGCCGAGGCCAGATTCGAACTCACTACCCTCAGTATATGGGGCCGGCGCCCTACCCACTGAGCCACAAGTGCTGCCTGGCTTTTTAAATTTTTTGAAACAGAGTGTTGTTCTGTCTTCCTGAGTAGAGTGCAATAGTGTCATCATAGCTTACAGCAACCTCAAACTCTGGAGCTTGAACAATCCTCTTGGCTCAGCCTCCTGAATAGCTGGTATTACAGGTGCCCACCTTCCCACCTGGCTAGTTTTTCTATTTTTAGCAGATACAGGGTCTTGCTCTTGCTCAGGCTGGTCTCAAACTCCTGAGCTCAAGCAATCCACCTGCCTCAGCCTCCCAGAGTAATGGGATCACAAATGTGAGCCGCTGCACTCTGCCTAAAAGAAATTTTTGTTGATTGGTTCCTTTTCAAGGCTCTTTAATCAAAAATCGTATTTTGATGTCTCTCCTTCCTAAATCTGGCCTTTTAGAGGCTTCTAACTGCCTCCTCTGCTTCCTTCCCTTCCCACCTCTGTAAGCCTTGCCCAGAGCCAGAGTGCTCAGGAGCAGAGCCAGCCCACCCCTGCAAAGCCTGGGTGGAAAGACGCAGAGGGTTGTGCACATTGCCTTTGTCAGAAAGGTGCAGTGTTCAGAAGAAAGGAAAAACGTGCTCAGTGAGAACCATAGAAAGAAAACGCTTTTTTTCTTAATCCAAGAACACACAGCATGAAATTTGACTTTGCTTACGTGACATTTAATGAAGAACACTGGACAGGAAATCTGGAAACGTAGACTCTGGTCTAAACTCTGCAGAGAAACAGGTGCATGATTCAAACCGTATTCATGACCTTACAGGCCACAGGCCCTTCCTCTATGAAATGAGGCATCCCAACTACAAGGTCTCTAATTTTTGTGTCAGCCTTAGGAGGCTGTGTGCCTGTTTTACACAACGAATTTAATATATGCCCCAAAGAAACACTGGAAAATGATTTACAAGGAGAGAGAAGAAAAACAGGATGAGGAGCAGACCAAAGGGGTGAGGTCCTCTCTGTGGGACAGAGACATTGCCGTCACTCCACATGAAGGACGTTTGCAGGTTCCTAGAAAACAGCCAAGGCGCTCCCAGCTGGCAGCTCCAGCAAGAGGATAAACAAGAAGGAAAGAACACCCACCATGGTGGGAAACGCAAGGACAGATTAAGACCACCATTTATTTCTTCATCACTTACAGAAATAAATGCCCAAAGTCTCTGTGTGAACATCACACGAACCCACAATTTTCTAAGATCTGCTTAGTTTAGTCTAGCAAAATCCTGTTTTATACCAAGAGGGCCCATTCTGGGCTCATTTCGGAAAAGGGGATTTTCCAGAAGGAGAGAATTTGGCGTGGTATTCTCATGCCCTGCGTGCCCCCACTCATCTTGAGGCCCCTGGCATTTCCACAGCGGCCCCTGCTGAGAGTTGAAGGGGCAGCGGTCCCCGTGGGCAGCAGCAGGGAGGTTTCTGGGACCTGTGTTTTCTTGTTGCCTGTGAAATGCATCACATCTTTCATTTGGAAGAAACTACGAATGTGGCACTAAATTTGTAAAAACTGTAATATAGTAGAACTAAATAGTGCAAAACAAATGCTATTTCTAAAGCCTGTTTAACCTGTTGATTCCCTCCAAAAAGCTGAGGGGTATTGACACCACAGCACACCTGGAAGGCAGGGAGAAAACAACTATGTTCTTTGGTTATTTTTGCAAAAATAAATAAATAAATAAATAAATAATAAAAATGGTGCCTGCTTTCGTTAACACAATTGCCAGATGTGCTGAAAAAGTTATTTATATCTCAATAAACATACACTCTAATGCCTGGGCTAACTATGTTCCTTAGATTTTGAGACTGATTGATCTCAATGGATTAATTGATTGATTGATGGCTAACTGAAAAAAAATTTACTATCCTTAATAATCCTTTCAAAATTTTCTACTCTGCATTCTACTGGATCAATTCTTCATTGACCAAAATCTTGAAATGCTTTAGATTCACCATTATAAGTATAAATTAAAAATTGTTATTGTGTTGTCTCAAGGATGAGAAAAATAAATTAGAATTTGAGTCATTTAAGGATATGTTGATTGTTAGCATTTTAAAATCACAGATAAATGCTTATTTGTAAGATTAAAATTTGACATTTTCTCTCACAGAAAAAGGGATTTTAGTGAACCTCGGTGCTAAATAACTGGCTTCTAGATGATTGAATATTATTGTATTGGTACAATAGCTACTTTCTATTTTTCTTCTATTCTCATCACATTAATTTCATTTTTTTTCTGGGTCTCAACCATCAAAAATAAATCAGTGTTGTCCAGAGCTGCCCTCCCAGTCAGACCTCTCTCCTGAGCTTGAGGCCCAGCTTTGTGACTGTCCCCATCTTGATAGCCTGCGGGTTCCTCTTCCAACAAAACTAAACCAGACCCCGCCCCTCCTCAACTTGGCTTCTGCCTTCGTAATGAACATCGATTTGTCGCACATGCCAGGAAGCTAGATTCTGCCTGTCTCCATCACTTACTGTATTTAATTTGTCATGTAATAGTTATTTGATCATATGTAATCAGATTCATTCTTTAGTAATAATGAAATCAAAGCTCCCTCTTCATCTTACCCTGCTAACTCCTGGTTCAGTGCTCCTCAGCTCTCACCTGAGCTTGCTCTCCTCCCACCTTTACCCAAGATTGCCAAAATCAAATAAAGGATCTCATTCTCCTGCTGAACATCCTTCAAAGATTCTAACTCATTAACATTGCACGTAGGGCTTCTGACAATCTGGATCTAATAGTATCTAACCACCTCTCCAGCCTCACCCTGTCCAGTTCTCAGACCACTGTGCTCACTCAGCTCACCTCACAGTGCCATGGAGGACAGCTGTCCTCTGAGACCACATGGTCCCCGTGAGAGAGCTGTCCCCCTGGGACTTCATGGTGCCACGTGAGAGACCTGTCCCTCTGGGACCTCACGGTGCCACGTGAGAGAGCTGTACCCCTGGGAAATTCGTGCTCATCATTCAAAGTTCCGATCACTCATCCTGTACCAGGGGCCCTCCCTGGCCCTCCGGCTGGTTTTTCTCCCCTGCCCTGACACTGTCTGTATTTGGTCTCTATGAGTCCACATTCTGTGTCATCACCACATGCATTTGATTCCACCCCTTCCAACCCACTCGAGAGCACTGCTCATCAGTTCACTCTCCTCTCTTTCCTAATCTATTTCTTCCTTCTTAGCAAATTATTCCTATGAGCATAGAAACATATTGTAAAAATCTCCCTGCTTAAAAAAAATGCCTCCTTCGATTTTCCACAGACCTCTAGCTATACTTCCCTACCTTCTTTTGCAACAAAACTCCCTGATGTCTATATGTTCATGGTCTCCATTTTTTCTCCCCTTTGTTACAAACACTTTCAGCTCTACTGAAGCTGCTCTTTTCAGTGTCACCAGTGACCTCCATGTTGCTAATCCAAAGGTCAATTCTTAGCCCACATCTTAACTTGTTTCATCAGCAGCATTTGACACAATCGATCCCTTTATCCTTTTTCAAACACATTTCTCCCTTGACATTTTTCCAGGAAAACATCATCTGCTCCTACCCCATTAGTCTGTTTTTGGATGCCACTTTTGTGATCTCTCCTCACTAATGTTGGAGTGCACTACGACCCACACAGACCCTTTCTTTTCTTGGTCTACATCTGTTTCCTTGGCAAGCTCATCCAAGCCTCATGCTTTAAGAACTCACAACTTCCAAACTCATATTTACTCAGTCAAGACCTACTCCCTGGACTGCAGGCTCATATCCAGCCGGTGACTTGATACGTCCACCTAAATGTCTTATAAGTATCCCAGGTTTTATATTGCTGAAGCCAAACCTCTTATCTCTCCCCCATGTTCAGTCTTCCAAACCTAGAAGGTTGGCAACACCATCTTTCCCATTTCTCAAGACAAAACATTTAAACTCATTCAACGTAAAAGGAGGTTGGGCAGAGGCCTCAACTACAACTTGAACTTTACCTTTGAAATAAAAAAAATGTAACCTAACCATTTGCACCCACCCTCACATCAATCTGAATTTTTTATTTTAAAAATAAAGGTCATTCTTGCCTCTTTACATTTTTCCTCTCACGTATAACAAACCCATCAGCAAATCCAGTAGGCCAGATCTTCAAGATGTGCCCCAAATCTGACCACATCTTACCACATTCATTCCTAACACCCTGTAAGAAGGTACACTGCAATTATTGTAAAAAGCCTCCCAACTTTTCAACCTGATTCCACCTTGGCCTCTTAGGGGCAAACTTCCCAAACTGACTGTGATAAAATATAAGTCAAATATTGTCTCTACTATGCCCAAAACCTTTCAGTGGCTTCTCAACTCTCTTGGATTAAAAGATAGAGTCATAGGGAACAGTAGAAAGACCCAACCAGTCTGACCACCCAGTCCCTCTTGGATCTTATCTTCTATTATTTCTCCCTACAAACCCGGCTAATCATGCGTCAGTGGATTTTTTTTTTTTTTTTGAGACATAGTCTCACTTCATTGCCCTTGGTAGAGTGCCGTGGCATCACAGCTCACAGCAACCTCTAATTCAGCAATTCTCTTGCCTCAGCCTCCCAAGTAGCTGGCACTACAGGCACCTGCCACAACGCCCAGCTATTTTTTGGTTTGTAATTGTCAATGTTGTTTGGCAGGCCCGGGCTGGATTTGAACCCACCAGCTCCAGTGTATGTGGCTGGTGCCCTAGCTGCTAGCCACAGGCACTGAGCTAGCTTCAGCGTCTTTGCATTTGCTCTTCTCTGAGGCTACAACACTTCTCTCCAAGACACAGGCATGCATCACTCCCTCACCTCCTGCAGGTCTCTCCTCAAGTAGAACATCCTCAGTGAGGCTTTTACTGACCACCTTATTTATGATTGAAGCTCAGTCTTTCCAGTCTGATACCCTAGTATTTACTCATCTTTTTGGAGTTTCATTTTCCCATGAACAAGTATCAACCTCTGATTTTCTATGTATTTCATTTATTTGTTACATATATCTTCTTCCAGCAGAATATAAGCTTCAGGACCCCAGTGCTTTTTGTTAGTTTTACTTACTTTGTTGTCTACTATCTAGAATTATGTGGGCACTTTATTAGTATTTAATGAGCAAATGTTTATTTTAGTACATTTGGCAAGAAGTCACACCACCTAACTAAAAGTACAAAGAGGTAATGTTTAATAAAAGTAAAATTAGTTTAATGAAACCTAATGGTGTGCCTGCTCTTCCCGGAGGAAGTTGAATATACTGATATAATGAATGACTCAATAGGAAACAGAAACTTCATCAAGCAACAAAAAGTTGCTGATTTTGTGTAAACACGTTGTATAGCTCTAACAGTGTAAAGATATGAGAGAGAACCTATAAAGTGTGAATGGAAGGGAGAATGGACTTTTAGGTCCCTGCAGCTTAGCTGGAAAGGCCTCAGTTATATTAACATAATGATCAGAAAAAGGGTAATCTAAAGGAATGCATAACCCCTAGAAGTAACAAACAAAGTGACAAAAGAAATCTAGAAAAGAGGGCACAAGGAAAAATAGGAGGAAAAACTAAGAGGGTGAGTGATTAAAGCTGCTCGGCTTAAAGGTGAAATTAGTGATTCTTTTATTTTTATTTATTTTTATTTTTACATATACATGTGTTTATTAGGTTCCCATTTTTTGCCTTCACAAAATTAAAGAGGCTTAAAATTTAATAACAATAACAATGTTTAAGATTAGGACTAGAAACAAAAACTTTGTAAAGGACGAATGAACATAAATACGTTCAGAAAAGGAATCAGAGAATTGCTGCATTGAAATATTAAGCAATAATGATAATAATAATGCAAAGAAAGTAACATTCACATTGTCAAATAAGAGTATGTCTACTATAGAATGCTATGACTCTGAAATTCAGTGTGGAGTCATCAGTGAACTTCTCTTATCACATTGGAAATTTGTGTTATTTCTCATGGAGGTATATAGTTATTTTTCTATTGGTTTCATGTTAGTATTAAGTAATACTTGCTTTTCCATTTTTCTTATACTTTACCCAGAAGAACGTGCTTCAACTCCATTCTGATAAATACTAAAGATGCAAAGTCTCCATCTTTTTATGGCTGCATAGTATTCCATGGTGTACATATTTCACAGTTTATTAATCCATTTGTGAGTTGATGGGCTCTTGGGTTGCTTCCACATCTTGGCAATTATAAATTGAGATTCAATAAACATTCTAGTGCAAATGTCCTTGTGGTAAAATAATGTTGTTGTTGTTTTTTTCTTCTGGGTAGTTACCTAGTAAAGGGATTGTAGGATCAAATACAAAGTCTACTTTCAGCTATTTGCTGGCATTTGCTGGGTGCTGAAAATCTTTGGTATTCTTTAGCCTGTCAACTCATCACCAATATCACAATTACGTATCAATTAGATTTGTTCTGAAAATTTTGTATTATTGCCTCAGGACTTAGAGTGATAAAGTCCACTAATCCTTAGAGCAAGTTTAAGCATAGAATACCATTCAGGAAAAACAAATTTCCAATGTGATAAGATTCTGAGGTGACCAAAAGAGAAATTTACCTATCCGGATATGCTAATTTTTGAACAATTGAAACCTCTTGGAGCACCTTAACATACCAGGAAGTTACTAATTTTGGAGTCAAAAACCTTAAAAAGCATTACAGAATTATTTGTTTTTATTCAAATATTTTTATTCACCCAATTACTGAGCATCAAAGCTATCCACATGCTAGCCTACAGTTTGAAGCTAAAAGAGTCGGCCACTATTAGTGGCTTCAAAGAAATCCCATCTAAACAGAGAGGCAAGCATATAAATGGTAATGACACGTGTGTAGTTATCATGGTATGTGTGGAGTGATAGAGCAGGCTTAGACAAAAAACTATTGAACACAGTAGGAGGATTAAAAAAAAAAAACTCTTTACCGGAGTCTCCTGCTGATTCCTGGGAGTTTTCACAGAACTCACCTTGAATTAGTCATGAAATATAAGTGAGAGGTCCCCAAAGGCCTAGGTAAGAAGTACCTCCTAAAGAGACTGAACTGTAGGTACAAAGACCAGGAGGTCGGAAAGGACAGGCTGGACAAGAGCAGAAAATAGTTCCTTATGACAGAAGACTTTGAGCATTGGGGAAAATTTCCTACAAAGTGGGATTGAAACTGGAACCAGATTTTTATGAACCTTTCAAATGCCAAAGAGGGTCTAGAATACTGACAGACATGAGGATGTGAGAGAAGCCTCCTTCCTAGTAACTAACACTGTACACAAGTCTGGACTTGAACCAATTATGCTTATCAATTTGAAGTTCAAATCGGGTACCGCCATTTTCTTTTTTTTTTTTTTTTTTATTAAATCATAGCTGTGTACATTGATATGATCATGGGGCATCATACACTAGTTTCACAGGCTGGTTGACACATTTACATCACACTGGTTAACATAGCCTTCCTGGCAATTTCACAGTTATTGTGTTAAGACATTTACATTCCACATTTACTAAGTTTCACATATACCCTTGTAAGATGCACC
>CAUYPK010030293.1:0-15887 GCA_963574355.1 Loris lydekkerianus
CATATATATATTACTTTACCCCAAACTCCCTATGGAATCAAGCAGAAAATCAGCAACTTAAACATTACCCAATATAAAATACCAGAAAATAAATACATCACCTAACTGAATCTTATTTTTAATTTAACATTAGCATTCAACAGAGAAACTATTGGTCAAATAAAAGCAGAATTGCTATTCTAATTGCAGACAAAGCAGACTTTTAAAAAAGTATTTTCTGTATCTGTACCTTATAGTATTAAATGTCATACATATACTATGGGTTAAAAAAACCTGTTCATTTATATAAATATATATTTTAATATATAGTAATATATTTTTATTTATATATGTTTACATAAATAAATACATATAAATATATATATATTTTGAGACACAGTCTTAGTTTATGTTGCCCTCTGTAGAGTGCAGTGGTGTCATAGGTCACAGCAACCTCAAACTCTTGGGCTTTGGCTCGGTACCCATACCACAGTGGTTACAGTGCCAGCCACAAGCACCGAGGCTGGCAGGTTTGACCCTGGTCTGGGCCTGCTAAACAATAATGATAACTGTAACAAGAAAATAGCCGGGCTTTGTGGTGGGCGCCTGTAGTCCCAGCTACTTGGGAGGCTGAGGCAAGAGAATCACTTAAGCCCAAGAGTTGGAGGTTGCTGTGAGCTGTGATGCGACAGTACTTTACTGAGGGCAACATACTGAAACTCTGTCTCAAAAAAAAAAAAAAAAAAATCTCTTGGGCTTAAGCAATTTTCTTGCGTCAGCCTCCCAAATAGCTGGGACTACAGGCGCCTGCCATAATGTCTGGCTATTTTTTTGTTGTAGATATCATTGTTGTTTTTAGCAGGCCCAGGCCAAGTTCAAACCCACCAACCCCCGTGTATGTGGATAGCACCCTACTCACTGGGCTATGGGCACCACGCCTAAAGTAGTATATTTTTTGAGGAAGAAAACATTTTGTTTACAGAGGAAAGGATATAATTGTTGATTTATACATCAAAGAAGTTTAGTAATACAAATATAATTTGATCTCAGTTTTATTCATGTTTTTCTAAACAGTATTCTGTGGTGTGAATAGTACTTTGATTCATAATTGTTTCATTGACGTAAATGTTTTAGAAGAAAAACATTTAGAACCCATTTAAAATATAGTAGAACCCCTGTAAGTTGACCACCCAACAGACTGTAACAAATTGGTCAACACACAGAAGGGGGTCAATTTAAAGAACTGAAAAGTATATGTGCTGCAAGTCCTGTCTATGAAAATTAGGCCAGTTTAAGGAGATGGTCAGTTTAGGGAGGTGGTCAACTGTGGAGGTTCTTCTGTTTTAAAAATACTAATAATTGCTTAAAGCAGCATGGGACTTCTTCAATTAAAAATGGTGATATCAACACCTGCTTCGTCAATCTGCTAGGAAAATGAAGTGAGGTGAGGTTATATAAAATGTTTGATGTAGTGTCCAATAGGCAGCTGTTTTTACATAATTATTACAGCTGCGCTATTGCCATTAGAACTATTTCTGACTTTACATTTAATTCTTCCGCTAATTCACCTTTTAAAACTATGATCGAATCAATAATGTCATACTTTGCACATTCTTTTAAAATTAAGATATGCTGTAATTGATGACTATCCCATTGTAGAGGTTTATCCTCTTCTTAGGACTAGGGCTGGAGCTAGCATGAAGCCACTGAGGCACTTGGCACAATATTTAAGGGAGTACCATAAAACCCAACAGTAATCAAGATAAATATTTTAATGTAATATTTCAAAAATTAATGTAAAACTCCATGAACAACAAAATACTAAATTAAAATTTTAAATACAAAGGCAGGACCAGAAGAGTACTTTGCCTAGCCATATTGTTTTGTGAAGCGCAAAAAGGAAAAATTGTAATATGGGGCCTGTCTTGCCATGTTGAACCATATTAGAGCCTGAGGCTCAAGGAAAAGTTATGATATCACTCCTGTTGCTCCTGTCTTTTGCTCCAGGAAAGTGCCTCACCCTAAGCCAGGCTTTGCTTTAATTATTTAAATAGTCAATTTTATAAGAGAGAACTAACTGCTCAATTATTATCTGTTTTATAAATGAGGGCCCTAGCAATTAGATGAAATTACTTACATAGAGTCATGCAGCCACGTAAGTGGCAGAACCAAGATAATATAATCCAGGTTGTTTAATTACTAGACTATTTTAAGTTATTTCTGTTCTGTATTAGAACATATCTTTGTATTTCCTTATTTTTACCTTCGTTTGACTTTTTTTTTTTTTTTTTACATTTTTTGGGCGGGGCTGGGTTTGAACCCGCCACTTCTGGCATATGGGGCCGGTGTCCTATTCCTGTGAGCCACAGGCACTGCCCGCCTTCGTTTGACTCTTACTGCCTACCATGTACTAGGCAGCGTCTAAATACAATGGTGCAAAATGAAAATACTTTCCTGATGCAATTTAGAAAGGGGGCATTTAGTCTAAGGTGGGGAAAAGTAAGAAAGCTCTCTAGAGATTATGTAAGAATGGAAATAACTGCCAAAGGAAGAGCAGGGCAAGAGTGTTCCATGTACATGTCCAAATGCACAGAGGTGTTAGATAGGGTTAATTCAGAACAGCTGGAACTGTATTTGTTCAAGGAGGTTCCACCTCCCCTACAACTCAGAGTTGGGTTTTAAGCAAGCTTTTGATACAATTATTCCTTTAGTTATTAGTTCTAAATATGAATGTTACTCTATAAATTTTTTTTGTTAAGTAATAATTATTTTTTGTTAAGTGATAGAGTAAATTTAGTTTGTCGTTTAATTTGGCTGACATTCATTGGAGTAAGGACATTAGTTTATAAAGCTGTAATACAAAATAAACATTAAAACTTCTATTCACTTGATATTGATAAATGGTAATAGATCAGGACTTAGATTTTTTCCAGATGAAATAGAAAGTTTACTATAAAAAATGATGTGTAGCAGACATACTTCAGATTCAGGTTATGTACAGGCATACAAGTAATATAGGTGGTGGCTTAAGAATTCATATTTCTAACAGTGAACTTGTTTGGTTCCACTATTTTTAGTTTTGTATTTGGAGTTGTAATAATAGGAAAATTATTACAAAGTTAATTGTAACAAAGTTACAAAGTTAATTGTTATAAAATTATTACAAAGTTAATTGTTATAAAGTTTAATAATTTTCCTGATCACTTACCTGTACAGCAGATAAAAAAAAAAAAGTCTTCCATGCTCTATAATCAACTAAGTGTTTTCATTTGTTGCCTCAGCTTTAAAATTGTATGTTAATATTCTGTTAGAGAAATAACTTATATTTAAGTTCAGTAATATTTAAGGTATAAGAACATTATAAAATTCTAATTCTGTCACATAGAAACTGTTGGCTTGGGCACATTTTTTAACCTCTGTAAGCTTTAGCTTCTGTGCCTGCTAATGTCAGTGCAACAGTAGTATCTAGTTTATATATTGTTGTAAGGATTAAAATGTTAAGTGCATATATAGTGTATAAGTAGCTCGTAAAGCTACCATGCGTAAGGAAAACGTACTTTTGTTCACAACATACATTACAGAATTTTTTGAAGTATTCTCTATGTGTTGGCCACGTCTTTGTAAAATTTTGTAATGAATATTTTGTAAATAAAGGTACATTTAGCTACAATTTCTTATTTTCTTATGATGGCTTTAGGGGCTACTTTTGGGACACCCTGTATAATCATTCCCTTGGTGATCTTGTCTAGTTTTATAACTTTAAATACCACCCATCTACTTCAACTCATAAGTTTACAAAATTTTTAGCTAAGGGGATAATTCATCCTGTATCTAGTAGTTGAATTTTCTACAAGAGTATTTACCTCATTTTGCTTATAATGTTTAGGCATTTTAGGTTGGTAAATCGCTCTGATCTTTATCTTCTTTTTTTTTTTGAAGCATTTTATTTGGATGTTTCAAAACAGATACTAAGAAGTGGTTTATCAGCTACTGGGAGGCTGAGGCAAGAGAATCGCCTAAGCCCAAGAGCTGGAGGTTGCTGTGAGCTGTGACGCTACGGCACTCTATGGAGGGCAACGGAGTGAAACTGTCTCAAAAAAAAAAAAAAAAAGAAGTGGTTTATCACAAAAGTGAAATCAACCCTAACACATCATTCATTCTTGATAGCTGAAGTTTAAAAGACTTCTATGTTCAGGAAAATTTAGAAAAATAGGCATATATATATATATATATATATATTATATGTATATATATATATATTTTTTTTTTTCACCATAATAATTGCACTGGGAGAAATTAGGTATTGTCTTATGCATGTTTTTTCAAAAACTTTTCACACATAGACCACCTAAATTAAGTTCCTACTTTGGAGCTAATTTATGTTCCTTAGCCCATGATCTTAGGAGATGTAGGAGCTTTGGTAGCTTGGGCCAGCTGGAGGCGTACCCAAAGGCTTAATAGAAAGCTTCCTAGTTACACAGGTTCAGGTTCACATAAAACTTGGGAAGTAAGTCCCTCCCACCCCCCAGTGTCTTTGTTTAGGAGCTAGGATTTTCACCCCAGACACTGGTTTCCTAGCAATCACTCTGGTTTTAGTCCTTCACTTCATTTAGGCCCTTTAATTCTTGGTAATTGGTCTAGCTGCCTTTCTGACCATAAGTCCACTGGATCTATATATAACTTTCAGCTCCTGTTCATTGCTTGAAATTTTTTTTTCTGGTCTTTGAAAAATGTGGTGCTGATGTTTTGTTTTATCTCGGTGAGACTATGACTTTTAAACATTCTTGTCATTTCTATATAGTTGGAAGTGGGGAAAGGGGTAGATAATGTCCTCTTTTTCTTTTATTCCTTTGAAATTTTGATTGTAGGGGGCTTTCCTTGAATGTATTTTTATTATTTTTAAAATTTCTTTATCTCAGTTTTAGTAATACTTTTTATTTTTTTTATTTTTAAGATATGGTGTCTTGTGTTACCAGACTGGCCTCAAATTCCTGGACCCAAACAATCCTTTTGTCTTGGTCTCCCTGGTAGCTGGGACTATAGGCATGGTCCACTACCCCAGACTTAGTATCATGTTTTAAAGAAAATAGTCAGAGTTGAAGTCACAGACATTAGAAAAACCTAAGGTTTTTCCTTGTTATGAAACTGCATAACAAGGTAAGTCATAGACACAGGCTTTCGATCAAGTCCTGAACTACCTTAGCTTATCCGATGACTAAATCTCAGTTTAGTTTCATATACTGAAAACACTAGTATCTGAAAACAATTCAGAATTTGTTTTTTAAAAAGCAGTACTAGGCTCAGCACCTGTAACTCCAGTGGCTAAAGCGCCAGCCACATACACCAGAGCTGGCAGGTTCGAATCCAGCCCAGGCCTGCCAAACAACAATGACAACTACAACCAAAAAGTAGCCAGGCATTGTGGTGGGTGCTTGTAGTCCCAGCTACTTGGGAAACTGAGGCAAGAAAATCGCTTAAGCCCAGGAGTTAGAGGTTGCTGTGAGCTATGATGCCATGGCACTCTACCCAGGGCGATAGCTTGAGACTCTGTCTCAAAAACAAAACAAAACAAAGGTGATACTAAATAGAATAAAATCTGATTATAAACATTTATAAACATTAAAGCCTCAAGTAAAAATGTAAATTTATAAATGTATATATTACCAACTTACATTATTTTAATATAAATAAATAGTAGATTAAGGTATTCATAGTATCATTAAAACAAACTGCATAAAAATCAATTAGTAGTGTCTAATTGGAATAGTATTTACCTTTTAAAAATGGTTTTAAAAGTAAAATAGTTTAACAACTGCTTTAATGTTCCAATTATTGAAAAGAATTCTTTGCTGTACATGAGTGGAGGATATTATGGGAAAATATTTATAAATGTTCCAAATTTTCTCTTGATTATTTAATTTTCACATAATTCCATCTTGTTGATGGGGAAGGATGTGGGGAAAGCAAGTGTTCAATCTTTTTATTGATCTCAAGTTACAGTGTTATGTGTAAAGGGAGATTTCAATACAGTTACTTTTATCATTTCAGTGTGAATGTTAATATTTCACATGTTTGGAAAGTCTGAGGAAGATTTATTCTTGCAATGAAAGTATCTGAAAACTTTTTTTGTCAATTTAATTTTTTTCTTCCAGTGGATGTTAATTTGCTTTAGAAACGAATGCATTGTTGAAATTATAATACAGAGTATAAATTGGGGTATATCTAAAAATACAGATGATTCAGATTTTACATTTACAACTTACTAAGGTATCAAAATTATACCAGTAAAGATATATCGATTTGGCAGTTAAAAATAGCCATACCAGTATGTTCAAATGCTGGAATTCTTGCAGAGTAGTCCAGATGTTCTGGAAAGAAGTATGTATGTGTGTGTTGGGGGCGGTGGTGGTGTTTGAAGTATGAATTTTATAATCCCAACTTGACTGGAAGTTGGATACATTGTTTTAATGTATTTTACCCCCTCTTCAGTTCACAGGAATTAGGTATCAGTGGGATATACATACAGTAGAACCTCTGTAAGTTGACCACCCAAAGAGCTGTAACAAACTGGTCAACTTACAGAGGGAGTCAACATAAGGAAGTAGGCCTACTGTACTGACAAAGTACAGGTACTGAAAAGGGTCAATTTAAGGAGGTGGTCAATGTAAGGAGGCGGTCAACTGTGGAGGTTCTACTATAATTGTAAACTGTGCTATAATTGTATTGTTTACTACTATAATAGTAAACTATTAACACCTTTGCCCCTTCATGTTATTGAATAATATTTTTGTAAAGAATTGCCAAATTTTTAGTGAATGAAAATTTAAAATGTGAAACATAACAGGGCATTGTAGTAGGGGCATTTCTTCTAGAATTAATAGGTTAACAACTCAGGTTACTTTTATTTCTCACATTATAGTAGGCGCAATTCTTCTGGAATTAGTAGGTTAACTAGTTTATTATTATTATTTTTTAATATATAAAGACAGGTCTTGTTGTGTTGCCTAGGATGGTAGATAGGTCTTGCTCTGTTGCCCAGAATGGTTTCAAGCTCTTGGGTCGTGTAGTCTTTCCATCTCAGCCTCCTTGGTAGCTGGGACTATAGGTGCAAGCCAGCACACCCAGCTTACCTTTCTAAATTTTGCATGTAATTTCCTCTATATTTCCCCCAATCCATGTCCTTCAAAGGATTTTTCTAACTCGCTGTTTTGTTTTCTGCAATCTTCCAGCTTCCTTCTTTACCCTTCCAAGCTCCAATTTGTTATTATCTTTTTTGAGACAGAGCCTCAAGCTATCGCCCTGGGTAGAGTGCTATGGCATCACAGCTCACAGCAACCTCCAACTCTTGGGCTCAAGTGAGTCTCCTGTCTCTGCCTCCCAAGTAGCTGGGACTACGGGTGTCCGCCACAACACCCGGCTATTTTTTGGTTGCAGCCGACATTGTTGTTTGGTGGGCCTGGGCTGGATTCGAACCCACCAGCTCAGGTGTATGTGGCTGGTGCCTTAGCCACTTGAGCCACAGGCGCCGAGCTATTTCAACATTATTTTCTAATTTCCCTGGTTATTTCTTCTTTGACATCTTGGTTACTAAGGAGTGTATTACTTAATTTCCATATATTTATGAATTTCCCAAATTAGTTATTAATTTTTAGTTTAATTTCATTACAGCCAGAGAATATACTTTCTATGATTTCAGTCTTTTAAAATTTATTGGGACTGGGGACTTCAGCTCATGCCTGTAATCCCAGCACTTTGGAGGGTTGAAAGTAGGAGGATTGCTTGAGGCCAGGAGTTCAAGATCAGCCTGGGCAACACAGTATGACCCCCATCTCTACAAAAAATTAGAAAATGTTAGCTGGGTGTGTTGGCACCTGCCTATAGTACTGGATACTTTAGAGGCTGAGGCAGGAGGATCACTTGAGCTTGAGAGTTGGAGGTTGCAGTGAGCTGTGATCATGCCATTGCACTCCAGCTTTGTTTTATATGACCTAATGGATAGTCTAGTCTACCACAATGCCCGACTATTTTTAGAGACAGGGGTTTTGCTTGAGTTCAGGCAATCCACCAGCCTTGGCCTCCCAGAGTGCTGGGATTACCCTGTGCCCAGCTTCATTAATATGTTTTTTTTTTTGTTTGTTTGTTTGTTTTTTGAGACAGAGCCTCAAGCTGTCACCTGGGTAGAGTGCTATGGCATCACAGCTCACAGCAACCTCCTGCTCCTGGGATCAAGCGATTCTCCTGCCTCTGCCTCCCAAGTAGCTGGGACTACAGGCACCCACCACAACACCTGGCTATTTTTTGGGGGGGGGTTGCAGCCGTCATTGTTGTTTGGTGGGCCTGGGCTGGATTTGAACCTGCCAGCTCAGGTGTATGTGGCTGGCACCTTAGCCACTTGAGCAACAGGCTTTGAGCCCATTAATATGTTTTTTAAGGCATCTCTGCTAGTGACAATTTATCTTAGTTTTTGTTTACCATAATTTTTGAATATATATATGATGGATGTTGTGAAGTATTTTCTGTGAAATTTGACATCTGATCATTCCCACAGACAGTTTCTGTTGTACCTTTCCCACAAGTATATGGGTTATACTCTTCCTCCATCTTGCATGCCTCACCTGGAGACTAGAAGTTTTAGATAAAATTCTTTAGTAACTGCAGTACTCCTGTGCCTTCACAGCTTGTTATTTTTATTTGCATGTTTGGTTTTTAGTGACTGGCTAGATCTTTTTAGTGGGATATATTCCCGTCCTCTCACACAGTGTTAAATCTCTCATGTTGCTCCTTCTAGGAAGAAAGGCCTTCAACTGCATCTTGGGAAGAGGTAGCCTTCTGTCCTTGACTGTAGCAGTCTAGAATAGAATGGTCACCTCACTAGCTGATTCAAATACCACACACTCTGGCTTTCTTACCAATTTATTTTCATAAATATTCTTAAGTATATATTTCTTCATTTTACATAGACCTTTGGATCATTTCCAGAGGCTTTATTTATTTATTTATTTTTGGACAGAGTCTCACTTTGTCACCTCTGAAAGAGTGCCATGGTGTCATAGCTCACAGCAAACCCAAACTCTTCAGCTCAAGCCATTCTCTTTCCTCAGCCTCCTGAGTAGCTGGGAGTATAGGCGCCTGCCATAGCTCACAGCTATTTTTATTTATTTATTTTTTATTTTTATTATTATTGTTATTTTCTGAGACAGTCTTATTTGGTCACCCTCCGTAGAGTGCTACGGTGTCATAGCTCACAGCAACCTCAAACTCTTGGGCTGAAGTGATTCTCCTGCCTCATCCTCCCGAGTAGCTGGGACTATAGGTGCCTGCCACAATGCCCCGCTATTTTTTTGAAAGGGGGTCTTGCTGTTGCTCAGGCTGGTCTCGAACCTGTGAGCTCAAGCAATCCACCCTCCTCGGCCTCCCAGAATGCTAGGATTACAGCCTAGAGGCTATAGGCTTGGCACTCATAGCACAGTGGTTATGGTGCCGGCCACATGTGCCGAGGCTTGTAGGTTAGAACCCGGCCCGAGCCAGTGACAACTGCAACAAAAAAATAGCTGGGTGTTGTATCAGGTGCCTTAGTCCCAGCTAGTTGGGAGGCTGAGGCAAGAGAATTGCTTAAACCCAAGAGTTTGAGGTTGCTGTGAGCTGTGACATTATGGCACTCTACTGAGGGTAACATAATGAAACTGTTTCTCAAACTGGGAGTGGTGGCTCACACCACGGCACCCTACTAAGGGTAACCAAATGAGACTCTGTCTCAAAAAAACCCCCAAATAATAATAATGTTTATCAGTTTCACTGGGGAGTGGGTCAGTGGAACTCCTTACATTTTTATGCCAGATGTTGATCTCTCTTTCACTTTCTTTTTCCCTTCCCTTCCTTTCCTTCTCTCTCTCTCTCTCTCTCTCTCTCTCTCTCTCTCTCTCTCTCTCTCTCTGTCTCTCTCTGTCTCTCTCTGTCTCTCTCTCTCCAGCCTCAAGCTGTTGCCCTGGGTAGAGTGCTATGCCATCACTGTGGTTCACAGCAATCTCCAACTCCTGGGTTTGAGCTATTCCCTTGCCTCAGCCTCCCAAGTAGCTGGGACTACCAGCACTGGCCACAATGCCCAGTCATTTTTGGTTGTAGTTGTCATTGCTGTTTGGCAGGCGCGGGCTGGATTCGAACCCGCCAGCTCTGGTGTATGTGGCTGGCGCCTTAACCACTTGAGCTACAGGCACCGAGCTTCTTTCACTTTCTAAGATTTGTTGCATCTGGAATTTTGGGTTGACTGTCTTTATCTTTCAGCACTCTGTGTATGCCATCCTGCTGCCACTGGCCTCCATGGTTTGTGAAGAGAAATCACTAACAGTCTTGTTGAAGATCCCTTGTATGTGATTAATCACTCCTGCCTTGTTACATTTAAGAGTCTTTTCCTTTGGTTTTAGACAGCTTGATTATGATACAGTAGGTGCGAATTTCTTTGAATTTATCCTAGTTGGAGTTTATTGACTTTTTTGGATGTGTAGATTAATGTCAATTCATGTTTCTGCAGTGCCTTAAGGTCAGCGGGAGGGGAGGGCATAGAGCCTTATTTGGTCTTTCCAGAGCATATGCATAGTCTTGAGCATGAAACAACCCTCTGTGTGCATGTGGACATCTAAATTCCAAGGAACACGTTGCAGCTTTCCAAAGTTCCTATAGACAACTCATTTCTCTGCTTTTCCTCTTAAGTTTTTGTGGTTAGTGTACTCTTTGCCCCACCTACTATCCAATACCTCAGGTAGCCACAAAGTTAAATAATTTCCTGTGATTATTTTCAACAAACGTCCCTGGGAAAAAGCATTTTTTGCTGGGTGCACTGAGTCATGTCAAATATAGGCAGTCTTTTGGTCACGAGGACTTTAGGAAATCCCCACACAGTTCAGACAATGGCAGTGCTATGGTAAAGAGGCTTTGAAGGAGCTCCAGTCCACCCTGTGCTTGCTAGGGGCTGCCAGGTTTTCACTGTGATTATAGGCTGCTGGTTTTCAAGGCAATTGCAGAACTAGAGAGTGGGGGATGGGAGTAAGGCAAGTCATAACACCCCAAAGCTCTCTGTTCTTACTGAGGATTCAGCTGTTTTTCATGAATAAATGCTCCCCAGATTATTACAGGTCTTTGGTTAATTTCTAGCATTCTGAAAAAGTTGATACTGACTTTTTTTTTTTTTTTGCTAGTTTTCTCATTGCTTTTATGAAGGAGAGAATTTCAGAAATCTTTATCCATCATTTTCCCTGATACACTCCTGGAGTCACTTTTGACTGAGAGTAATTGATTCCATATTTTTCTACAAAATATCAAACTCTAGTCCATCAAGAATGTTGTTGATATATAATTTTTAAAATTAATTTCTCTCTCTCTCTCTCTCTCTCTTTCTTTCTTTCTTCTCAAGCTGTCGCCCTGGGTAGAGTGCTGTGGCATCACAGCTCACAGCAACCTCAAACTCCTGGGCCCAAGCGATTCTCCTGCTTCAGCCTCCCGAATAGCTGGGACTACAGGTGCCCGCTACAATGCCCAGCTATTTTTTGGCCTGGGCTGGATTCGAATCTGCCAGCTCCGGTGTATGTGGCTGGTTGCCTCAGTTGGCTGAGCTACTGGCACCAAGCCTAAAATGTATTTTTTGAGGTATAAATTGTATACCTCAATTATACAATGTACAATTATATACAATGTAAATGTACAGACCCTAGGTATACAATTCGATGCTTCTTAACAATTATGTACACCTATATAACCCACACTTCTTAACAATTATGTACACCTATATAACCCACACTTTTATCAATATACAGAACATTTCCATTATCCCAGAAAGATCTCTCACACCCACTCCCAGTGTCCATTCCCTAGAGGCAACTTCTGTTCTGATTTCCATCATCATTGATGAGTTCATTTCCCTTAACATTGATTTTGCCTGTTTAGAACTCCATCCGAGTGGATTCATGTAGTCTGTACTTTTTCATGTCTGACTTCTCTGAGATAAGCATAAAGATTTTGTGACCCATCTGTGTTGTATGTTTCAGCAGGTCATTCCTTTTAATAATACAGGACCTAAAAAAAAAAGTGCTTCCAGTATTTTTTCTGCAATTTTCTTCCAAGCTGTTGACATCTATTCTGTAAATTATAATAAAACTACTTTCTTGATTTTACCAGAAGGTAGCTGTGAAAACCACCAGGATTCCAACTTCTACTAATGTTCTCTAAGTCAGTTGTTGGCAGAAAGATCAATCCTGCCAATAGGAATAAAAATCCTGTTTATATATATGTGGGCCAAGACAACTAAATATCTGCTCCCTGGCCATTAGTAATCATAGATGCTATCAATTGTAGATGCATTCCAAATCGAGAGATGTTAAAATATGAAAAGTGTGTATCTTAAAAATCAATATTACATTATATTAAGTTTTCAGATCTGTGTAGGTCTTTTGTGTAAGTTTTCTTTTTCTTTTTTTAGGACAGAACTTCATTCCGTTGCCCCAGGCTAAAGTGTTATGGTGTCAACCTAGCTCACAGCAACCTCAAAGTCCTGGGTTCAATTGGTCCTCCTGCTCCAGCCTCCCAAGCAGCTGGGAATACAGATGCCCACCACAACACCCAACTAATGTTTCTATTTTTAGTAGAGATAAACTGCTAAGCTGAAGCAATCCTTCCGCCTTGGCCTCCTAGAGTGCTAGGATTACAAACATGAGCTACTGCGCTTTTAAAATTTCTGTTCTATCTGTCCTTGTGCTTACCATGTTGTTTTAATTAACATAACTCTGATATTTAGTAGGGCAAGTTCCCACATCTTGTTCTTCACGAGTCTCTTACTAGTCTTGGGACTTTACTTCTCCACAGAAACTTTGGAATAAGCTTCTGCATTAGCCACGTTTCTAAGTTCTGTGACCTGATGCTTTGACATCTGTCCTGCACGCATGTGCTCAAGGCACCTTATCCCTGAGAGTGAGGCTGAGCCACCTTCACCTTTAGTCTCTCACCTCTCTTGTTCCCCCTTCTTGGGAAGAGTCATCCTCCTGTGGGTGTGCTTTTCAAATATAAACCCACCAATACAGAGTATGACAAATGGCAATTTATTTATTTGGCTTATCATACATAAATAATAATGAAACTTATTAAAACAGCTTACCAAGCCAGGCGTGGTGGCTCACACCTGTAATCCTAGCCCTCTGGGAGGCCAAGGCAGGTGGATTGCCTGAGCTCACAGGTTCAAGACCAGCCTGAGCAAGAGTGAGATCCTGTCTCTAAAAATAGCTGGGCATTCCAGCTTAACCATCCTTCAAGACTCTGCGGTCCGGGGAAGCCTGGCTGAGTGAGAGGCACAGTTCATGGTGAAGGTCTCCAAGGTGGAAGGCCTGTGTTCTGATCCCAGTGCTGCTGCTCTCCTTGGGACATTTGGGAAGTGACCTTTCCCAAGCCTTGGTTGCCTTGACAGTAACGTGGGTGCCCAGATAATAATACCTTCTTCATAGAATTGTTGTAGGATTAAGTGGCTAATACAAATAAGATGTTTAAAACAGTGACAGACTGTAGAAAATGCTTAATAAGTGTTAGGTATTGTGTAACAAACAAACAAGAAAAAATAGCTGGGCATTGTGGTGGGCATCTGTAGTCCTGGCTACTCAGGAGGCTGAGGCAAGAGAATTGCTTGAGCCCAGGAGTTTGAGGTTCCTGTGAGCTATGACAGCACAGGACTCTACTGAGAGCAACAAAGTAAGACTCTGCCTCAAAAAACAAACAAAAGGAAACCGAGCGGCTCTCCGGTGCTGGACGTGAGGCTCTGCTGCTGGAGCGAGATGGAGGTGGGCGCGGCGGCGGTACCCGGGTGGGATGGTCTCCGCGAGCGGCGAGCCTTGGGCGAGGCTGGGAGGCAGGAACCGAACCACCATGTGCGGCCGCAGTCCGGGTCAAACAATCTTCGAAAACACTCCTACTGGTTGGATCTTTGGCTCTTCATTCTTTTCGACGTGGTGGTGTTTTTATTTGTGTATTTTTGGCCATGGTGAGTATCGTGAGTTGAGAGACCATTTAGCCCATTTTGGGCGGGGTAGGGGAACTGAATTCCGCAGAGGTCTTGTCCAGTATGTCCGAGATCTCAGTGCTGATGAGAGGTGGAGTCGGGTCGTGGGGGAGACGGGAAAGCGACTGGAGTGAAAATGTCCTTGCTGGCACCTCGATGGGAGTCTTCAAAGAGGTGTGAAGGAGACTTTGCTGCATAGTTTCTTATGATTTAGAATGAAGCCACTTGCACTACCGTGAAAAACTAAAGACGTGATATAGCCTTTCGGAGCTTTATTTTTTCATCTACCATTTAGAACCATGGCAAGGAGGAGAGTGAAGATTGACGTAGTAGTGATTTATCTAAAAGCGGTTTGCGTGGAGTCTGGCTGTAGTACTTGCTCGACTAAAGGTGTGGTTACTACACTACCCTTTTACTATGAGCGGACTGCGCAGGCGTCCCAAACTGAACTTGCAACAGCTTCTTACTCAAAGGTACTTACCTTTCAGTGTTCCCATTTAAGTAGACGTCAATTTTATCCGCCCAATTACTCCTCCCAGAAAACCTGAGACTCTTGACTTTCCCATTTTTTTTACACACACCCACACGTTCTAAATCATCAACTGATAGGCCACAAAATTCTGTGAAGTTCGCTTTGCAAAATCCGTGCTCTAATTTTCACCGTCCTTCACTCTATAAAGACAGTTCTGGCAGGGGGTAAAGGTAGGAACTGAGGGATTGGGGCAGGGAGGAAGCAAAACAAGAAGAGGGACCCAACTGGCAGTACGGAACAAGTTCTGGAGAGAAGACGGTGAATGGAGGAGGGCCCCTGTGGAAGAGTAGTGCAGCCAATTTAGACAGCCCTTCTGGACTTCGTAGTTGATCATTCACTGTTAACTCCTCCCACTCATCATGCTTATGAGTTTTCTGAAATTTACGCTTCTTCTTAAGCAGTCATTGCTTTCCATATTCCTATCCCTAAATCTCCACAAAGATTTTGTCTTTTTCTTGGGCCTTATTGTCTGATTTCTTGGACAGAAAGGAGGTAATTTTAATAAAATGTTAAGCCATTTATAAAGGAAGATTTTCCACTCTCTTCCCCTTTTTCTTAGCTGAGACCGATAACTTAAGTAGAATGGGTTTTTTTTTTTTTCTTTTAACCCATGTATCAAAGATGCATCAAGTACAGTGATTTTCTAAAAATGACCTGAATTTTCAGCTCTGAGTAGAAAATGGAAGCCTTTAATAGAAATAGTCCAGGATTTTTCATGTTTTTTATCAATATGTAAATCATTTAGGATTAGGCAAGTGACTGTCAATCAAGATTTTCAGAAATTGGCATAAAGTGTTAAAATGGGAAGATAAAGGAAATATTGCTGACAAATACTTGTTTTTACAGACTGATTTGCTGATAGCTGCTTCTGGAATGAATTCTGAAGTTGACTACAAACTTCTTGAAAAAAGAAGACAGGATTGTACAGCAGAATTTCAAAACTCTATGGGACTTTCATTTTATACTTTTCTTTTGCTTATTTGGAGAACTCTCTTAAGTGGGCAGGATCTTACCCATTCATAAATAAGTTCTTAAAATTAGACCCTTTAATTCATGTTTAAAAACTTTGCAACATCTGGTGGCTTTACAGGGTTGAATATAAAATTTGTTTTTAAAGGCTTAGTGTATTCATTAGGAAATATAGTTACGTCTTTCTTTAACATTTTAAGGGTTGATCAGCGTTTAATATGCTGAAAATGATATGGTGAATAATAATGTGAGGTATTTATAAATTCAAAAATAAATTACTCAAAAGTGAAGGAACGATTTTCAGAGGAGGAATGGAGTATTAAGATTGCAGAGAGGTGCAACAAAAAAGATACACAGAAAATGTAGGCCCACAGT
>CAUYPK010030295.1:0-27692 GCA_963574355.1 Loris lydekkerianus
GCAATGTCTCAGGTTACAAAATCAACACCCATAAATCTGTAGCCTTTATATGTACCAACAATAACCAAGCCGAATAAACAGTCAAGGACTCTATTCCTTTCACAGTAGTGCCAAAGAAGATGAAATATTTGGGAGTATACCTAACAAAGGACGTGAAAGATCTTTACAAAGAGAACTATGAAACTCTAAGAAAAGAAATAGGTGAAGATGTTAACAGATGGAAAAACATACCATGCTCATGGCTGGGAAGAATCAGCATTGTTAAAATGTCCATACTGCTGAAAGTTATATAGAATTTTAATGCAATACCTATTAAAGCTCCATTGTCATACTTTAAAGGTCTTGAAATAATAATACTTCGTTTTATATAGAATCAGAAAAACCCTCAAATAGCCAAAACATTACTCAGCAATAAGAACACAGCAGGAGGAATCACGCTACCAGACCTGAGACTGTACTATAAATCAATAGTGATCAAAACAGAATAGTACTGGCACAAAAGCAGAGAAGCAGATGTCTGGAACAGAATAGAGAAGCAAGAGATGGATCCGGCTACTGACCGTTATTTGATCTTTGAGAAGTCAATTAAAAACATTCAGTGGGGAAAAGATTCCATATTTAACAAATGATGGTGGGTAAACTGGCTGGCAACCTGTAGAAGATTGAAACTGGACCCACACCTTTCACCATTAAAAAATAGACTCTCACTGGATAAAAGATTTAAACTTAAGACATGAAACTATAAAAATACTTGAAGAAAGTGCAGGGAAAACTGTTGAAGGAATCGGCCTTGGTGAATATTTTATGAGGAGGACTCCCCAGGCAATTGAAGCAGTGTCCAAAATACACTACTGGAACCTGATCAAACTAAAAAACTTCTGCACAGCCAAGTATATAGTAAAGCAAGCAGACAGCTCTCAGAATGGGAGAAAATATTTGCAGGTCATACCTCTGATAAAGGTCTAATAACCAGAATCCACAGAGAACTCAAATTTATTAGCCAGAAAAGAACACGTGACCCCATTTCAGGGTGGGCAAGGGACTTAAAGAGAAACTTCTCTAAAGAAGACAGACGCAAAATCTACAAACACTTGAAAAAAACGCTCATCCTCCTTAATCATCAGAGAAATGCAAATCAAAACTACTTTGAGATATCACCTAACCCCAGTAAGAGTAGCCCACGTAACAAAATCCCAAAACCAGAAATGTTGGTGTGGATGTGGAGGAAAGGGCACACTTCTACACTGCTGGTGGGAATGCCCACTAATACTTTCCTTCTGGAAGGATGTTTGGAGAATACTTAGAGACCTAAAAATAGACCTGCCATTCGATCCTGTAATTCGTTTACTAGGTTTATACCCAGAAGACCAAAAGTCACAATATAACAAAGACATCTGTACCAGAATGTTTATTGTAGCCCAAATCATAATTGCTAAGTCATGGAAGAAGCCCAAGTGCCCATCGACCCACGAATGGACTAGCAAATAGTGGTACATGTATACCATGGAATACTATGCAGCCTTCAAGAAAGGGTCTTTCATGTTTACGTGGATAGAGCTGGAACATATTCTTCTGAGCAAAGTATCCCTGGAGTGGAAGAAAAAGCATCCAATGTACTCAGCCCTACTATCAAGCTGAATTATAGGTTTCACATGAAGGCTATAACCCAACTATACCACAAGACTATGGGGAAAGGACCAAGGAAGGGGAAGGGAGGGGGGAGGTTTCCGTGGAGGGAGGGTGATGGGTGTGGCCACATCTATGGTGTATCTTAGAATGGGTACAGGTGATTTCAGTAATGTACACAGCTATGATTTAACAATTAAAAAAAAAAAAAAGATGGAGGAAAAAAAAAAAAGAAAAAAAGAAAGTGGAAGTAGGGTGGGAGAAAAGGGAGCCAGAACCTTTACTGTGGTTTATGTGAGAATTAACAGGTGAGCAGGTTAAAACCAGTTTAGGATTATCTATTTTGAATGATTTTATTAGGTTCTAGAGCAGTAGTTCTCAACCTGTGGGTCGTGACCCCTTTTTAACATTAGGAAAGTTGAGAACCACTGTTCTAGAGCATAGGGTCTCTCTCTGGTTGTCTGATACCTGGCCCTGGGTGATTAGGGTATGGCTGTGGAGGGTGGTGGGTAGTGACCATGGAGTATAACCTTGTAGATAGTTGGATTAAAGGCTCTAGATCAGGTGGTTTACACATGAATGACATGGTCATAGAGTAGTTAGTTTTGCTAGTTAGCAAGGTCCTGCATGTGAAAGTATCAAAAATATAGAAAATAAAAAGATGTGCATGTTCTACATGTATAGAGTAACCTAACATTGTAACTGGTCTTCCTATGTTCACATTTGCTTCCCTACAAAGGTAGCTTTCTTTCAGCAGCTAGAAGAACCTTATGAGTATAAATTACATCATGTTATTATTCTGCCTAAAATTCTTGTTCCTTAAAAAAATTCTCAGACTTTTTTTCTATCTCAGGTAATACTCAGTTTTCTTATCTGGGTTATGAGGCCCTTCGTGGTCAGGCTTCTTTCTGTGTACAGGTGCCTCTCCATTATGTTCTACTCTATGTTCTGTTCCAGGTATACTAATCTTTCAGTGTTTTGAATATGATTTGTTCCTTCTCTCCTCAGGGCCTTTGCATGGGCATTTCTCGGTAGTCTTTGCATCTTAGCTTAACTGTCACTCCCTTGGGGAGGCCTCAATTAGGTTCTTTGTGTTAATTTTTTATTTATTTCTTTACTCATTGCTTCTTTAGTTTGTGCATATAAGAAGGCAGCTTCTGCATGTACTGGAATTTGTAATTCAATAGAACACAATGGAAAGTGGACACTTTATTGTAAAAGCTCACTTACATCTACTTTCAAAGTTTTTTCCATAAACTTGAACTGTTACCTGCCACATACTCCAGTGCTTCTCAAGTCAGTGGCTATTATAGAATAGGAATATATCCCATTCTTTCTATTAACTAGAAATAGTTTTACTTGCAGAATAGTGAAGGCAAAAATAAAGTTACAGCTAGTTTATCTCATAATATCCTTCTTTTCTTGTCACAGTAATTATATTTATTTGTGGGTTTAATTCCCTAATACCTATGTATTTTATGCTGGTTTTTGCTACATGTCGGTCAGAATTGTGGACGTTTGATTCATCAGTGCTTACTGAACGTCTTACCTAGTGCAGGGCCTAAGTGGATGGTCAGTGAATGAATGTGACTGTTTAGTTCTACTTGCTTAAATTTTCTAGGTTAACATTACTGAGGCCATGCTTTATGAAATTGATATGGACCTTGTTGATCCATCTACTTGATTGTATGTTAAATGGGCCACAAATTGTTGTTTTCAAGAAAATTTTACTTTTCCAAAGTGTTCTTTTGACTTATTCCAATGGACATCGGAACTGCCTAGGTTAGAATTCATAATTTTCTTTTTTTTTTTTTTCTTTGTGAGATAGTCTTACTTTGTAGTCCTCAATAGAGTGCTGTGGTGTCACAACTCACAGCAACCTCCAACTCTTGGGCTTAAGTGATTCTCTTGCCTCAGCCTCCCAAGTAGCTGGGACTCAGGTGCCCTGGGCAAGGCCTAGGTAGTTTTTTTTTTTTAAAGGCAGAGTTTCACTTTGTTGCTCTTGGTGGAGTGCTATGACATCATAGCTTTTAGCAACCTCCACTCCTGGGCTTAGGCAATTCTCTTGCCTTAGTCTCCTGAGTAGCTGGAACTATAGGCGCTTGCCACAATGCCCGGCTTTTTTTTGCAGTTTGGCTGGGGCTGGGTTTGAACCTGCCACCATCCGTATATTGGGCCGGTGCCCTACTCACTGAGCCAAAGGCACTGCCCAGTCCTGGCTAGGTCTCTCTCTGACTCCGGCTGGTCTTGAACCTGTGAGCTCAGGCAGTCTACCCACCTTGGCCTCTCAGAGTGCTAGGATTACGTGTGCGAGCCACTGTGCCAGTCCAGAATTCGTAATTTTCATAGCAGCTGTCCGTTTTACCCTTAGCATTGCTGATTACTTAGTGTATATGGCAAGATAAAATATGCATTTTCTATGTGTTTTTCCTTGAACATAATCTTGAACTCACTGTTACTTAACATAATTGAAAATTTTGAATGAGAAAATTTACATTTGAAGAGATTTTTCTGAAGGATATGCAATCTGTGTTCTGGAATTAAGCTGAACTCTGGGTCTGCCACCGGTAGAGCTTTTAAAAGACATTCTGAATTAGAACCTTAGAGGTGTGGGGCCCGGGTTACAGGTGGTTCTGGTGGTGGATCTAAGATTGTGTAAAGGTTTCCATGCAGGTACTCAGCCCACCAAGAAGTTTATGTAAAGAAAACTTAATGTTTCTCATATGGTGAAGTTCTAAATATCTGTGTTAGTTTCATTTGTTTGTAAACAAGTGCTTTTCTTAAATGGCTTGGTGGGATTTTATGCACTTCTCATAATGTACTTTCTATTCTCAACACCTAGCAAAGCTAAGTATGTCTGGAAATTTAAGGTGTGAGATGGGGAGTAATGGGAAGTATGGGTAATAAGGTAGACTTTGAAAAGTCTTCTATGTCACATGAAGCAGGTAAGTCTTTTTTGTTTTGGTAGTGGAGAGTTATTAGAGCTTTTTTTTTTTTTTTAATTAGGAGAGCAGTATGATTAGCTTATTTTACTTTTGTTTTGAACTAAGATAACATTGTTAACTGTATGTAGTATAGATTAGAATGGAGGAGAAAACTATTGACAAGGAAACCAGTTGGGAAACAAGTCTGTTCGAGAGGTAACAAGTATTGGTAGTGATAAAACAGAATTGAATTCTAGTAGCCATCTTTTTAGGTGAGTTCCAACTTAAGTTCCAACTAACCTGTTCTACCATTGACTTCAAGACTTAGCTAGAATTGTAAAGGCTTTTTTGAGAAGTCTTAACTGCTTCTTTTAGTGGTTTCTCTTTGTATCATGCTTTCAATTTTTTATTGTTTCTTTTATTTGTTCTTATGTTTTATCTTACATTGGTGACTAGCAAAATAATCATAGCTACTATTTTTGATTTTAGTTACTAGACAGAGTTACCTGCTGAACTAGTTGTCCCCTAAACATTACATAGTTGTTTTTTCTCCTCTATTTGTGTGTTTTGCTTATGGCTTTTGCATTTTATAGAATATTTTTACCTATCTTCACCCATATTGTGGAACTTTAACTTTTTTCATAATCTCATTCAAATCTCACCCCTTCCACAAAGTTCTCTCTGATGGCAACACCATGGTCACTTCCTCCTTAGAGCTCTTGTAACATTTAAGTTGTATACTACTTCATTTATGTTACCTTGTATTTCCTATTTTTTTATGTATTTCCTGAATATGAATTCTCTGCCTCTTTAAATTAGGTAAGATTCCTTATGCATTAGCATATGTAGCATACTGTTGGTAAATATTAATGGAGATGGTCATTTGTTTCGTTTTGAATCTTCCTGAAAATAACTTGGCTGTAAACATAGTTTATTCTGCTCTGGAAGATGTAAAACTTCAATTCAGAAATACTTAAAATTGTTAATAATTTTAATTAACTGAATGTAAGCAAAAAAAAAAAAGAATTATAATTATTTTTCTCTAGAACTTTCAAAGACCAGAATGAAAGAAAATTTGAAATAACTTTTTTGCCCCACTAAAATACAGAACATTGTATTGACTGTAAAATCTTTTAGAAAATTCGTGTTTAAAATGTTAAATAGTAAGTCCTTTGCCAAAACGAAGCCTTACTTTCTTCACTCAAAACATTTGGGCCTCTTCTGTAATCTTGTTAAATTTCATCCATGAATTAAAGCTTAATTATATATAGTTGGTATTCTTCATATATATAGGCAATTGTATATACAATAGAAATTTACTCATTTATGCTTATCTGAACATTACAGAATGTTAAAAATAACTTTGTATTGGGATTAAGAAAGGATTTTTTGGGGGATTAACTAAATTTAATTGTTGATGTATTTTTCTTTAGCCCATATGTTGTAAAATACTATGGCAGTTACTTTAAGAACACAGACCTCTGGATTGTTATGGAGTATTGTGGAGCTGGCTCTGTCTCGGACATAATTAGATTACGAAACAAGACAGTAAGTATTAATCTTGTTTTGCTAATCACATTTCTAAATATTCATAATTTAGAATCTGACTAGACAGTATTTTCTTACAAAGAGAATGTTAGCGTGGAAAAAATAGATTTTAAATGGTCTAAAGGAATCTAGCAGGTGAGAACTAGCTATTGATCTTTCTATGGCGTATTTAGGAATCTCTCAACTGTTTAATTTATTTATCAGTATTTTTGTAAGTCCTTGAGAAACTCTACCATAATGCTTCTTCATTTGGAACCTGTGTATGATATGTATTAGGTGAGTTCAATAAAGTATAGCTAGATTTTACTTAAAGTTCGTAATAGTCGTGGTATTTTCTTATCCTAAGTTATCTATATTATAGTTTATGGCAGGTAACAGTTCAAGTTATATGTTTCTGAATTTTAAAAAAATTGAAAAAATTTTACCTTTATTTTCCTAGTTTTGTCAGGATGTGTGAAAGTGATAGAGCTAAATTTTATATCTATCTATATCAATATGTATATTTCAAATTTTTAATTTTTGTGAACCCAGCTTACTGAAATGTGTTACTTAATAAAAGTTTTTTATGATTATTATAATACTAAGTAGAAGAGCTTTTTACAAAATTGTTTACTTTAGGCTAGCAGTACATCTAGTTTATTAGATTTGAATAGTTTATAAGGACTAAAATGACCATTTTATCTGTGAATGAGTAAGAAGAATAATCAGTGAAATAATTTGTAATTCTTTAGAACAGCAACCCAATTATTACGTGACGTTACATATTGTCAGGAACATTTTAGTAAAATGCATTTAGAAAAAATACTCCATTACTTGAGTCAATTTGTGGTTAACCAGCATCATTTTAAAGTTTGATTAGGGAAATATGTTGTAAGTTTATTTTATTAATTTTTTTTTCTTCTCAGAAAAAATAGTATGGCTTGGTGCCCGTGGTACAGTGGTTACGGTGCCGGCCACATACACCGAGGGTGGCGGGTTCAAACCTGGCCAGGCCTAGCTAAACAAATGACAACTGCAACAAAAAATAGCCATGCTCAGTGGTGGGCACATGTAGTCCCAGCTACTTGGGAGGCTGAGGCAAGAGAATCACTTAAGCCCAAGAGTTTGAGGTTGCTGGGTGCTGTGGCGCCATGACATTCTATCAAGAATGACATAGTGAGATTCTGTCTCAACCAAAAAAAAAAAAAAAAAAAAAAAGAAAGAAAGAAAAAAATAAGTGACTTTCTTTTAAGGGAAATGAAACAGAAGTTAAAATAATCCCTTAAAAGAAACAGAAGTTAAAATAATCCCTGTTTAGACAGAATGGATTAAGTGATTTGTGACATTCTAATTATATATTTTAGAATTTTTATGGCACTTAACTAGCATTTATGTAAATCAAATGACTCTTGAGTGACAGAACAATGCTTTAATTGAAAATAATCATTCTAGTTTAAAGTAGAATCATTAAAGTTAAAATCATTTCAGGGCTAACCTCCGTACATTTTGTATTTAAAATTATCTAGTAGGAATACGAAGTAAAAGTGGGTGAAATGGAAAATTTAAAAAATCTTCCTTTTCTTGGTTTTAAGTATTGTTACTATTTTGAGTAGATAGAAAGTACTTGAACCAAGTAGTTTATTGCTTGTTGCCAATAATTATGGACTGTGAAGGTATACAACAGTTCTTAAAGATAGGTATATATCAAGATCATTATCTTCACGAATCTCCTTCACCAGTTATCAAAATTGTACTTTGTTAGACAACAGAGTCCACTGAATATGTTGGGGAGAGGAAATCATACCTTTGGAATAGTTTAATTGTTACTCTACAGTTAATTGTTAATCCTACAGTTATCCTTGGTTCTGGAGTAGTGTGATAAGAGTCTGATAACTTTCATATATGAAAAAGAACTCAGTGCTGTGTAAGAGATTGACTGGGAGCTGTAGGTATATTTCTGGGTGTTTGTTGCTGGATGACAGCTTCTCTTAAATCTCAAGAATATTTGTATCTTTCTTTTCCATCATGAGGACATTTTCCTCCATTTATTTATTATCTGAAAAGAATATCATTATGGTTAAGGTTAGCAATAGAAGCATTATGTATCATTCCATTTTTTAAAATGCCTGGGCATTGTAAATGTAAATGTAAATATTTGATCATTTTATGGGAATGTTCACTGGGGTGGTAATCTTGATTGTCTGAATTTAGAGGCATGGCTCTTAACGATCAGCTAGCTTTCAGACATGTAACAAGTGAAACAGTTGTCAATGATCTATTAAACAGATGTAAAATTCACTGTAATAGTTGTTTTCATAGTCAAAAAACAAGCTTCTCCTAAGAATATGGCAACTTTTATTTTATGGCTTATGTCTTCTTTTGTTTTTTGTTACATTCTTTGTGTTTTCTTTTAATTATATATACATTTTAAGTAGCCCAAGGAATTCTTACTACTGTTTGTATTGTCAGTGTATTGTATTTACTCATGTATTTGTGCTTTTTTTCTTTATTCCTTTCTGCATTTCCCAGTTTCTTGAAGAATGTTCTTTAGTATTTCCTTATATATGGGTATGATAATGACAAAGTCTCAATCTTTTTGCATGAAAATGTTATTTTACTTCACTTTTGAACAAAATATTTGCTGGGTAAATAATTGTAGCTTGGCAGTTTCTTTTAGCATTTTGAATCTTTTCCATAAATCTTGCTTGTCCTTTATTTCCCAGAACATATTAATTATAATCTGATTTTGTCTGATAATTTTATTATTATAATCTCCTGTGCATCTGTTTCTATTATATATTGTTTATCTTGGTTTTTATTGTTTTTGTCTATATCTGGTAATTTTCGATAAGAGTGCTAGATATTATACACATAAGACATAGTAGAGATTATTTGAACTTCTGAATGGTGATGTTTTTCACCTAAGGTTTTATTTATTTCTGCCTTGTGTCTACATTTAGCAACCTTGGATCACCTCAATCCAATCAGGGTTAGAAATAATTTGAATCTGGGCTTTAGTACAGTTATGTTGTGTATAATGATGTTTCAGTCAATGATGGACCGTATATATGTTGGAGGTTTCATGAGATTATAGTATCTTAGCTTTACTCTATCTTTTCTATGTTGAGATATACAAATACTTACCAATGGGTTGTAGTTCCCTACAATATTCAGTATAGTAACATAAAATACATATTTGTAACCTAGGAGCAATTAGCTATAAAACGTCTAGGTTTGCATAAGTGCACTCTGTCATGCTCACATAATGATGAAATCAGCTAACAACCTGTTTCTTAGAGCATGTCCCTGTCAAGTGTAGCATGACTGTACTTATGAGAGTTGATCCCCCTTTACATCTATGGTATATTCCTTTGGTCTAAGGTTTCTCAACGTTTTGGTAGATTTTGATTTCCAGTCTTTGCCTTGTCTTGTAAGTCACTCAAAAGCTCTACTCTGCTTTTTAGCCTCTTGGTCTCTATGTAGTAATTGACAGATGCCTTGCAGAGAAAAGTGGCCTTTATTGCTAGGCTCACTTCTTTGGTATTTTCTTTTCTACTATTTTGTTTTCAGACAAAAGCCACTACTTTTGTGTCTTCATTAATTCTCATGTAGACTTTTAAATCTTTTTTGTTTAGGCATTTTAGTTCTTTCAGCAGAATAGTTGTCTGATTTATCTTTTTCACCATTACCACAAGTGGAACTCTTTCTAACACTTTAAATTTTATTATTATCAGTTAAATATTAAACTTAGTTGGAATTTACTTTAGTGTATGATGTGAGTTAGGGATGTACAGTATGTTTACTTTTTCCTGTGTGTAAATCTGTCAGAATAGTTATTCCTTTTTAACTGACTTTTAAGACTATTCTGCTAAAGTTCCATATGCATTTGGCTCTATATTTGGTTTCTGTTCCAGTGGAGATTCATTTGTCTGCTTTTGCAATAGAAATATGCTCTTAATTATATGACATGTTTGATATTTGGGATGCAGTTTCCTTAATTACTTTTGTTTTCTTGATATCTTGTGTAAGTTTTAGATTAAGTTGTCAAGTTCCACATTTATCTTATTTTATTATCTTATTATTTTATTTTATTATTTTATATATTTTTAAAGACAGAGTCTCACTCTGTTGTCCAGGCTGGAATGCTAGGGTGTCAGCCTAGCTTGCAGCAACCTCAAACTCTTGGGTTTAAGTGATTCTCCTGCTTCAGCCTTCTTAGTAGCTGGGACTATAGAAACCCACTACAATGCCCAGTTAATTTTTTTCAATTTTTAGTAGAGAGTGGGTCTTAGGGTCTTGCTCTTGTGCAGGTTGGTCTTGAACTCCTGAGCCCAAGGGATCTGCCTACTTCAGCCTCCCAGAATGTTAGGATTATAGGCGTCAGCGACCGCATCTGGCCTACAAATGTATATCTTGATAATTTTTAACTATAAGCTGTTTTTTGGCTCATGAAAAAGAAAGCTTTTTTTGTTATTTTTAGTGTAAATAAATGTACTTATTATTTTTTGTGAGCAGTTAACTATTAAGTTTTAAAAAATAAAATTTCAAGGTTCCTTGTGAGGAAATTTAAAAAAAAGGTACTTTATTTTATATCAGATGCTATTTAATGTTTTGAAGCACTTATGCATTTCCAGTATTGTACACTGCAAAGTAGAAATGCATAATGCTGAAATTGAAGCTTTTAAAAGATAGATAATATTTTTGATTAGAGGCTTTCAAAATGGTCTTTATATAACTGTAAAGCCACGTCTTGACATACAGAGGAAATAGAGTCTATGTCTGAGATGTTATTGTATAGTTGGAAACATTCTAAGAAAGTGCCAAAGGTTATTCTTTCTCAATTAGGTCAATTTTTTTTATTTGACCACTTGTTTTAATTCAACTCAGTATAGTAGAAATAGCATGAACCCAGGCTTTCAGCATTGTAGATTTTAGTGTTGATTCTTGTACAAATTAGTTTTATGGTCTCGGCAAATCAATTTAGTAAATGTAAATGTTGCTATTTTGGGTTGTTCACACATTAGATGAAGTAATAGGTATGTAAAAACCTAAATTCTCTTGGTAAGAGAACCCATTAGCTGATTTTTGAAGAGTAATAGTCACTGACTATTAATTCCGAAGTGGCAGGAATTTTGTGGAGACTTTTTGCTGTTGTTGTTCACATTTATCTCCTGCTTTGAGAATGCATACTCAGACAAGAGAAGGCAGAGGACTTCTTGGAAGAGGAAACAATGATAGTTAAAATTATATCTCCATCTCTAAATGTCCAGTATCATATCCCTTACATGGGGATTTACTTTTCTCAGACTTAGTCAATTGCTCAAAATCATCGCCACAATTTAGGTTGATGGATCTATGTTAGGGTCATGTTGTTACATAATTCTTTGTTTTTCCTGGAGTTTTTCTTCTTTTAGTCCATGTTACGAAAAGTAGCACATGCATCTTCATCATTTTGTTAATGCCTTCTAGTTTCTAACTAATTTTCTCTCTTTCCTGGAATGTATGTGATTCTTTGAGAAGATTTTCTTTGGAGCTTCCTGATTTCTTCTTGTGCTAACGTGAACTCATTGCTTTTTAGGTCTGCTGTACAGCTGCATCCTTGGAATTTCTTTTCACTGGACTCCTGGGTTAGTGCTACCATTTACTTATAAATTTCCTGTTTTTTTGGTTTTCACATTTGTTTTATAGTCTTCCTAAACTGTCTTCTTTATGGTACAAGAATAAGAGGTCAACTGTTTGAGTCCTTGAATATCTGAAAATGTCTTTATTTTGGTTTTATATTTAGTTGGTAGATAGCCTCTATAGAATTTTACAATGAAAATTTTCTCACAGAGCCTTTGAGATGTTCCCATGTTATCCAGGGTTGCATTTATTGTTGCTAATGCTTGTCAGTGTTGTATTTATTTGTAGGTTTTTCTTTCTCTGGCAAAGTTTGGACTTTTTTTACATCTTGATGTTTCTGATATTCCACAAAGATGTTTTATTAGTTATGCCCAGCATTCTGTAGTTCCTTTTAACATAAACACCTGTTTTTCTTTAGCTTTAGAAAAAGTTCTTTGATAGTCTCTCCTTCTATTTTCTTCAGTTGATTGTATCTCTTGAATTTATTATTTTTTTCTTCTTAGATTTTTTTTTTTGTATTGTTTTATGGTTTTTTTTTTTTTTTGAGGGGATGGAGGTTCTTTTTCTACTTTACTTTCTCACTCTTGTAACTGAACTTTTTATATAGCAGTTATATTTTAATTTACAAAACTCTGTTTTGATTTTTTCTTTTCTATAACTTTGATACTGATACATGGATGCAAATGCTTTTCCAATTGCTTTAAGAATGACACATTTTTTAAAGTTATTTTCTGGCGGCGACTGTAGTACAGTGGGTAGGGCGCCAGCCACATACACTGAGGCTGGCAGGTTCGAACCTGTCCCGGACTGCTAAACAACAATGAGGAGTAGGGACAGATGGGGAGGAAGCGCTAAGTTGTGTTCCATTGTTGTCTTACCAGATTCCATGGAAAAGCTTTTCCCTTACCCTTCTTACTCTTGCTCTCCCTACCTTAAATGGTTCTAAGCTTGGAGCCCCTCTGGAGTTTACTTGGTATATGTTCCTTTTGTTACAGATTCTTTTTTTGTCTGCTCTGGCTGTGACTTTCTCCATAGCAGTGCTTCCAAATTTATTTTATATATAATATATATATATTAAACAATATATTATTTCGTTTAATATATTTTTATGATAAATATATTTATGCATATATACATATATATGTATATATATGTATATATTTATAAATATATATATACATATATTTATGTTTTTTTGTTACTAGATTATTTTGTTTCAAAAAAACTTGTATGATCAGTTTAGTGGAGTTTTAAGAGTAGAGAGGCAAATAGCTAAATAAATTAACTATAAATTCAGATTAGTTCTTGAATCTGAATCAGTGCGGAACTACCCTTACTCCCCTCATTGCCTTATGTATACTGTATGTAATTTTATACTCTCAGGAGTTTAAATTAGTACCACTACTTTCAGAAGTAACTTGATAATCTCTCATAGTTGAATATATACAGGGTAGACATAAAATTTGTGTGCAGTTTACTATGTTAAACTATTTATTTAGAGTATATATATATAATATACTCTAGGATCCATCCAATGTTTTTCCTCCTCCTCCTATGCCTTTGAGAAATCTCAGTGCACTGAGACCTATACAAATTGTTGTCATGACAGAAAATTAGAAACAGATTTAAATGTTGATCAGCACTAGTCTCTGGACTAGAGGATTGATGTGGTTCTTTCAGTCTTTTCTTTGTAGCTCTTTGATGAAGCCCATCTCTGAGAGGAGGATCCCTATTGAAGAGTACCCAGTACCTACCTGTACAGATGAGAATAACATTAAAATACCAAATAGAGTTTGTATCTTAAGAATTATAGAGGTGAATGTGGCTGAGACAGACTTAGGAGATGAACGTGAGGAAGTGGGCGCTGGGCCTCTGACTGAGGAGGGAGAGGCCAAACTCCTGTGACCAGCGTGAGCCAGGCCCCGCCTCCTAACGCAAGTGTCCCAGAGCACAGCCCACCACGTGGGCCACGCCGTGCAGGTAAAAATCAAGGTGCCCCCAAGAAAATGGCTCCTCCCCCAAAGGAGGTAGAAGAAGATAGTGAAAATGAGGAAATGTCAGAAGATGAGGATGATGACAGCAGTGAGGAAGAGGTTATTGGCCCCCAGAAGAAAGGCAAGAAGGCTACTGCAACCCCAGCAAAAAAAGCAGTGTTTTCTCCAACAAAAAAGGTTGCAATTGCCACACCTGCCAAGAAAGCAGCTGTCACCTCAAGCAAAAAGGCAGCAGCCCCACAGACCAAGAAGATGGTTACTCCAGCCAAAGCAGTAGCAACACCTGGCAAAAAGGGAGGCACACCCGGCAAAAGGTTGGTAGCAACCCCTGGTAAGAAGGGAGCAGCCACTCCAGCCAAGGGGGCAAAGAATGGCAAGAATGCCAAGAAGGAAGACAGTGATGATGATGATGAGGACAAGGATGAAGATGAGGGAGGGGATGAATTTGAATCAGTAGTGATAAAAGCAGCAACGGCTGCTATTGCCTCAGAGGATGATAAAGATGAAGATGATGAGAATGAGAAGGTTGACTCTGGAGGAGAAGCTATGGAGACCACACCAGCCAAAGGAAACAAAGTGTCTGCAAAAGTTGTTCCTGTGAAAGCTAAGATTGTGGCTGAGGAGGAAGATGAAGACGAGGAGGAGGAGGATAAAGATGGTGATGAAGAGGAAGAGGAGGAAGAGCCTGTCAAAGAAGCAGTTGGAAAACAAAAGAAGGAAATAATGAAACAAAGTGAAAGGAACAGAACTGACTACATTTTTCAATCTGTTTATTGGAAACCTGAATTCTAACAAATCTGGTCTCGAATTAAAAACTGGTATAAGTGATGTTTTTGCTAAAAACGATTTTGCTGTTATGGATGTCAGAATTGGTATGACTAGAAATTCTGTGTGGATTTTGAATCTGCTGAAGACCTGGAAAAAGCCTTGGAGCTCACTGGTTTGAAAGTCTTTGGCAGTGAAATTAAACTATAGAAACCAAAAGGGAAAGACAGTAAGAAAGGTGGGGCTGCCCACATGCAAATACGCCCACTTACGAGTACCCGGCATGATGACATCATCAGGCCAACCCCACCACATGCATCCTGTACAAATACAAGTGTATGTGACAGGGTTGGCATCATAATGTACTTATGCTGACCAGTCACACATGTAGAGAGAAGCTACTGTGTAGAAAGCAGCTGCTGGGTTGAAGCAGCTACTGTGTTGAAAGCAGCAGTATTGGAGCAAACCATCCGATGACAATGGATCGTGTAGAGAAGAATGGTAGGAAAGAAAATATAGTGAGGATTTCTTACAGTATGGTTTTACGTCAATAATTACAGCAGGAATTGAGAATCCACAATGTGTTATTTGTTGTGAAGTTCTATCAGCCGAATCTATGAAACCGAACAAAGTAAAACACCATTTTGATAGCAAGCATCCGAACTTTGCCAACCAGGATACCTACTATTTTAGAAGCAAAGCTGATGGACTCAAGAAATCCAGACTTGACACTGGTGGCAAGTACCACAAACAAAACGTAGCAGCTGTTGAAACTTCATATTTGGTGGCACTCAGAATCGCCAGAGCTGTGAAACCTCACACCATTGCTAAGGACTTACTGTTGCCAGCAGCCAAAGACATTGTTCGAGTTATGATTGGAGACCAATTTGTTACGAAATTAAGTGCAATTTCCTTATCTAATGACACTGTCCGCAGAAGAATAGATGACATGTCTGCTGATATTCTTGATCAGGTAGTCCAGGAAATTAGATCTGCTCCACTTCCACTATTTAGTATCCAGCTTGATGAGTCTACAGACGTTGCAAACTGTTCACAGTTACTGGTTTACATGAGGTATATTAATGATGGGGACTTTAAAGATGAGTTTCTTTTTTGCAAACCTTTTGAAATGACAAGTACTGCATGTGATTTATTTGACACAGTTGATTCATTTCTGAAAGAGCATAACATCTCTTGGGAAAAGGTTTGTGGTGTTTGCACAGATGGTGCTCCAGTGATGCTAGGATGTCAGTCTGGATTTCAATGTTTGGTACTAAATGAGTCACCAAAAGTCATTGGAACTCACTGTATGATTCATGGGCAAATATTAGCAATGAAGACACTGCCACAAGAGTTACAAGAAGTAATGACAAACGTCATTAAGTTCTGTCAATTTTGTAAAGGTGAGCACTTTAAACAGTCGACTGTTTTCACAACTATGCAACTAGTTAGATGCCCCGAACAGTGCTCTGCTATTTCACACTGAAATGCGATGGTTGTCGAGAGGAAAAGTTTTAAATGTGTTTTTGAGCTTCGTGATGAACTCAAAACGTTTTTAATCAGAAGGCAAGACCGCAGTTCGAAGCACTTTTCAGCGATAAAAGTGAACTGCAGAAAATAGCTTACTTGGTTGACATCTTTGCCATCTTGAATGAGTTAAATTTATCACTGCAAAGATCAAATGCAACATGCCTTGATTTGTCTGAAAAGATCCAATCATTCCAAATGAAACTTCAGCTTTGGCAAACAAAACTGAATGAAAATAAAATTTACATGTTGCCTACCTTATCTGCTTTCTTTGAGGAACATGACATTAAACCAGACAAAAGGATTACAATGATAATTTCTGTGAAAGAGCACTTGCAGATCCTTGTAGATGAAATTTCATCCTACTTTCCAAATCTGCCTGACACCCCTTTGCACTTGCCAGAAGACCATTCACAGTCAAAGTTGAAGATATTCCTGAGATAGCACAAGAGGAGTTCATTGAGCTTATTAACAGCAATGCAGCGAGAAGTGATTTCTCTACAATGCCAGGTACAAAATTCTGGATCAAGTGTTTGCAGTCATATCTTGTTCTGTCTGAGACTGTGTTGCACCTTCTTCTTCCATTTCCAACAACCTGTTATATCTTTGTGAAACAGGGTTTTCCAGCTTGTTGGTTATCAAGTCTAAATACAGAAGTAGACTGGTTGTGGAAAATGATCTTAGAGTTGTGCTCTTGCAAAGACTGCCCCGAGAATTTCTGATCTGGTGAGAAAGAAGCAATCTTAACCTTCCCATTGACATTGGCTTTTTATGCACACTGTTGCAAAATGTAGCAATGTAGTTTACTATTATTAAGACTGTTACCCATGCTACACCATGCTTCAAGACAAAATTTCATTTATTTGTAATTATAAGTAAATATTTGACAATATATATATTAAAAAAAGACTTATATAAACATGCAGTTTGATATACAAGAGAAACTTTTAGTATCTACCTTTACTAGGATGAAATCTATTTTTGTAGTAGATAGATGGGTAGGAGGGAACACAAAATAATGAAGAGGAAATTTCAGACTTGAAGAGAACAGCAACTCTTAAATGATTTGTATTTGTTTTCTTGAAGTATGGTGGTGGGTTTATTTTATAATGGAAATGATTGAGAAAATACAGTTTTCTTTAGTTACCTTAGAAGTGTAAAGGATATATTAAGACCATTCTGCTTGGTAAATTCTCACTCATTATTAGTTTTAAATAATTATAATTAATATATAATTATATAATGATTAATATAGAATTAATTCTAATTCTACATTAACATGTATTAAAATATTAATATATTAATTAATATCTACCAAATGTCTGACTCAAGTTGAGAACCAGTGATAATTATATATTTATTAATATATTAATATTAAATTATATAATACAATATTAATATAATTATAATTAATATGTTGTAATTAATATACTATTAATATAACATTATATATTGTTATATTAATATTACATATAATGTTATGGTAATATAATGTACAATATAGAATTATATTAATTATATATTAATATGTAATATTATATTAATGTAATATTAATATGTAATTCTCACTGATTCTCAACTCGAGGCAGGCATTTGATATAATTACATGTATACATTTAAATATATTAATATATGAATATAATATTAATTAATATATAATTAATTCTTATTCTCAACTCCAGAGTCTGACATTTGATAGACATAATAAAAACAGACTTATATAGTACTTGTTATATGCCAGGTATTTTTAAAAAACATATTATATTTATTAGGCTGGGTGCAGTGGCTCATGCCTTTAAACCCAGCACTCTGGGAGGCCGAGGTGGGTGGATTGTTTGAGCTCAGGAGTTCCAGACCAGCCTGACCAAGAGACCTTGTTCTAAAAATAGCCAGGTGTGGTGGGCACCTGTAGTCCCAGATACTTGGGAGGTTGAGGCAAGAGGATCACTTGAGCCCAAGAGATTGAGGTTACTGTGATGCCATGGCACTCTACCAAGGGTGACAAGATAAGACTCTGTCTCAAAACAAAACACCCCTCCCAAAAAAAACCCCCCCTCCTCATTATATTTATTACTTCATTTAGTCCTCATGAGGATGAAGAACCCCCTAAGGTAAGAACTATTACCCATTTTCTAGGTGAGAAAATAGAACCATAGTGAGGTGAAGTAAATTACAGAGAATGAAAGAATTGAGTTGTCTTGTTGAGAATACAGAATCTGTAGCCAACTGTCTGGATTTGAATCCTGCTCTGCTACATACTACTTGTGTGAATGTGGGCAATTTTTTTTTTTTAAGTTCTCTATGACTTTGTTTATCTGTTAAGTGGAATAAGATTACCCTACTTCATTGAATTGTTCTGAAGATTACATGTATTTAATGTGTCAGAATAGCACCTGGCATATAAAAGGCTCTTATTTGCTTTTGATGTTGTCATCATTGTACTATTATCTTACTTAGATGAGAGTGTCTTTGCATTGTGAATGTTATCTATCAGATATGTTTGAGTAGAAAAATACAGAGGACTGTGGAACCAAGGAAAGAATTCTACTATTCACCACCAGTTCTTTGAACTATTATTGTTATTGAAGGCAGTATACATTTCATAAGGTAAAACATAAAATTTTTAGGTATAGTGACAGTTTTATAAAAAAGACTCAGGTAGTCACTATTTGAAATAGGCTGAGATATTTTATCCTAGTACCCTTAAAATTAATACCCTGCACATCATAGCCTATATGGTAAACATTTGATTTATTGTATTGAAAAATAAAATTCTGTTTTGATGTTAATTATAGGCTTGAAACAAATTCTTTTTTCTTGGTGAAGATATATCAAATTTTTATTAAGATTTACTTAGAACTTAAAAGTTTGATGTTATATCATTGTTAATAATAGATATCTTATAGAAATTTTTTTTGATATGTGAGGATTTCTATTCCATACAGTGCCTTTTGGGGTTTGTATTTGCCTCTGTTTTATTAAACTAATTCAAGTCTGACTTTCCTAATCACTTTGTTGCATGTTCCCCCTTTGTGTAACAGATACTAGTTCATACTGGATTTACAACTCCATATATATTGAGTGCTTTTCTGTTGTCTTCTGATCTCTTTTTCAGGAATCTTTTCATGTGGGAAGGATTTTAAAATGTCTGCCCACTGACCATTTTCACAGTAGAGTATCAGTTCTCTTTCTGTGCAGATCAAGGGACTATAAGCAGCATTGTATATGTATGTTTACATATGGTGTAAGTAGTGAAAGCTTTCATTTTGAATCACTAGTTGTGGGGCTTTGTGATAGATTATTAATCTTTTTTTTTTTCTTGCCAGACATGTGCAATCCAGATTTCTTGAAAGACAACCTCTCTCTGCTGTTTTGTATATAATAATAGTTAAGATATTCTAGTTATTTTTCCTAATGTATATACTTTGTATTGAACAGAAGTTTTGTTTTTCTACAAGAATAATTTTTTATTGTTTAAAACCTTGAATATTTTACATTTTTAACTCTCTTCTTTTGGGTTGGATGAAATAGAGTGGCAAAGGGTTGAAGAAAATTACTGAGTTGTTTTGCTGCTATCCCGAAGTGTTTCCCTCATCCTGAATACCTGAAAGCCCCATTAAATCCATGTTCTGTTTTCTTTCATTGTGTTTTGTTCCAAAGAGAGAAAGTGGGGTGGGGGGGGAGGAGAAATTTTGGTTTAAAGAAGTTAGAATATGAGGCTTGATGAATGTTCAGGTAAAGTTTTACATGTAAATAAAGTATAACTTTTAATATTTCAGAGATTGATACATATTTCTTAAGTTTCTCTAAACCATTGATTTTTCAGTAAGGGATTTTGGTGATTGTTGTGTGTGATTATATCACTTACATCATAAAAACTAATGGAAACAAACATTTGAGTAGTTCTATTAAGTGGCAACCCTAAAACCAATATTAATACAATTTGATATGAACATTTAGCTGGGGGAAGTGGTACTGGGAGAATGAAGGGGAAACGGAGACCAAAAAAACCTGTATATGTTGCTTTTAAAAGATATGTTTATTCTACTTTCCTTTCCTCCTATTCATTGTAATCCTTTTGTTTGTGGCCAGAAGACAGAAATCAGCTTCAGAGATCTCATGCTGTTATTAATGTATATTTGGAATACCTCTTGCATTTCTGGGGTTAGTGATTTGTGCTTAATGCAAATCTATTTTCCAGGGACTTCCTTTCTTTTTGGTATTAACTTCAAGTTTACTACAACAATTTCAACTCTTGGTTATAACAGAATACCTCGCCTAAGTTGGCTTAAGTCAAAGAAGGAATTTATTTCTTCACATAACTAAAAATCATTGCAGAGTTAATTTCCTGCATGACTTGATTTAAGATAAAAGGAATTACTTGAATACATTTCTTTGTTCTGATACTTTTTTTATTGATTTCACTCTTACACAGACTTTCCCCCTCGTAGTTACAATATGGCTGCTAACGGTTCCCTTGGTTATGCCTTTCTTGCTGAAATCCTGAAGAAATAAGTGATAGTTTTGTGCTTCTGAATGAATCATATGCCTTTCTTTGAGCAAAACATTGTGGCCATTGGAATGTGATGTGGTAATTGGCTGAGACCTAGGTGATGTGTCCAACTTGAAGCTAGGATAGAGTTGACTGTTTCAGAATTACATGGTCTGTGGATGGGGAATAAGTAATTTTCTAAAGTGAAATCAGAGTATGTTAGTATAAGAGTGAATGAGCTCTTGACTGGCAAAAACACGTTTCTGAGTACATTTATGTTTCCTAAATGTGAAAACAAAGCAAAACTCATCAGGCATAAAAAAGTAGTTTAAAAACCCCCTCTAAAATAGCCACAGAAATGCATCTAATGTGATAAATTTCCCTCTTAGGATTGCTTTTGCCGTACCTCAGATTTTGGTAGCTTGTGGCTTCATTGTTGTTATGTTCAAGGAATTTAATAATTTCCTCCTTTATCTCTTCCTTGATCCAACTGTCATTTAGCATAAGGTTGTTTAGTTTCCATGCCTTTCTGTGAGGATGAAAGTCTTGGAGTTGCCTTGTGGTCTGAAAAGATACAAGGTATACTTTTAATTATTTCAGTTTTGTTGAGGTTTGATTTGTGTCTTAGGATATGATCTGTGTTGCAGACTGTTCCATGGGCTGACGAGAAGAACACATGTTCTTTAGCTTTGGGATGGAGTGTTCTGAATATGTCTATTAAGCCCAATTGTTCTAGGGTCACATTTAAGTCCTTTGTATCTTTATTTAGTTTTTGTTTAGAGGATCTATCCAGTTCTGTCAGAGGGGTGTTAAAGTCTCCTGCTATTATGGTGTTATAGGATATCATATTACTCAGACCAGATAAAGTCTGTTTCATAAATCGGGGAGCATTTAGTTGGATATATAAATATTTAAAATTGCAATGCTCTCTTTTTGTATTGTTCTTTGACCAATATGAAGTGTCCCTCTTTGTCTTTCTTAACTTTAGCTGCTTTAAATTCACTTGTATCTGAAAGTAAGATTGTGAGTACTTCTTTCTTCTGATTTCCATTTGTTTGAAATGTTGTTTTCCAACAGCTCACCCTGAATCTTACTTTATCCTTAGATGTTACATGTGTTTCCTGGCATGCAGAGGGCTTGTGCTTTTTTTATCCAGTTGGCCACCCTGTGCCTCTTCAGTGGGGGAATTCAAGCCATTTACATTTATTGAGAGAATTGATGAGTATGGTGGAATTCTATTCATGTTATTTTGTGAAAGTCTGTTGCTTAGTTTATCCTTGGCACCACTGTGGAAGCTAGGTTTTTATCCTTTAGTTTCTGTTTACTTTGTTGATGGTTCATTGTGATGGTCAGTGTGGAGAATAAATCTAATTATTTCCTGCAGAACTGGTCTTGTGGTGAATTTCTTCAGTGTTTTCATGTCAGTAAAAGATTTGATTTTTCCATTGATTTTAAAGCTTAGTTTAGCAGGATACAGAATTCTGGACTGAAAATTCTTTTGTTTAAGAAGGTTAAAGGTAGATAACCATTCTCTTCTGGCTTGAAGAGTTTCAGCTGAAAAGTCTGCTGTCACCCTGATGGATCTGCGCCTGTAGGTCAATTGGTGCTTACTTCTGGCTGCTTGTAGAATTTTCTTTTTCATCATGATTTTGGACAGATTTGTTACAATGTGTCTTGGAGATACTGTATTTGTGTTGAGACAACCCAGGGTTTGATATCCCTCTATAAGAAGTGTGTGACAATCTTTGGTTGTTTTGGGGGAAGTTTTCATTATTATATCCTCCAGTTGGGTTTTTGTTCCCTTGGGTGGTGTTCTTTAGCTTTAGGTATATCAATAATTTGCATGTTTGAATGCTTCATGAAGTCTTATAATTCTCTAAGTGATCTCTGTGCTTTTTTCCTCTTCTTTTCTGCCTTTCTACATGCCTTGGTTAGCTCAAGAGCCTTAACCTCTAGCTCTCAGATTCTTTTTATTCCTTGGTCTAATCTGTTACTAATACTTTTTCTACTCCATCTTTAGGTAGATTAACTACAAAAATTCTTGATTGACTCCTTTAATTCCTTAAGATCTGCTTTAGCCATCCTATATTTGTCATATCTTTCATCCATTTTTCTGTTGTTTGTGGATTTCCTTTTGATTGTTTCCCACTTTCTCTTCTATTCCCTTCATTGTTTTTGCCATTCATTTATTATTATTATTATTATTATTATTATTATTATTATTATTCCAGGTTAATCGAGGGTACAAAGAATTACGTCACAATGTTTGCATTTGTTTTGTAAAGTTCCTCTTATAAATGTGTCCCACCCCCAGGAGGTGTGCCATATACCTTAACATTATGCCCATTAAGTGAGAGCACACCTAACTTCTTTACTCTTTCCCTTTTCCTCTCTCTTGTTCCTCCTCTTTGCATTTTGAATTGATTTCGAGTTTTTCTCTTATGTGGGCATGTGCTAGATCTTCTGCTGGCTTCATATTAGAATTGAGTACATTGGATTCTTTCTTCTCCATTCTTGTGATACTTTACTGAGAAGAATGTTCCAGCTCTATCTAGGTTCGTACAAAACATACAATGTCTCCATCATTTTTAATGGCTGAATAGTATTCCATAGTATACATATACACAGCTTGTTAATCCATTCCTGGGTTGGTGGGTGTTTAGGTTGTTCCCACATCTTTGTGATTGAAAACTGAGCTGCAATAAACAGTCTAGTGCAAATGTCCTTATGATAAAATGATTTTTTTTTTCTTTTCAGCAGATACCTAATAATGGCAGGCAGGGTCAAATTGGAGGTCTAATTTGAGTTATTTGAGGATTCTCCATACTTCTTTCTAGGTTGTATTAGTTTTCAAGTGTTCCTTTCTCTTGACATCCACATCAGTATCTGCATCTTTGAGACATCGTGATGTGGGCTATTCTCACTGGGATTAGGTGATAATCTCAGGGTGGTTTTGATTTGCATTTCTCTGGTGATCTGGGAGAACAAGCATTTTTTCAAATGTTTGTTAGCCATTTGTCTGTCTTTCTCAGAGCAGGTTCTTTTCATATCTCTTGCCCATATAGGATTGTTTGCTCTATTTGTGTTGATTCTTTTCTTTCCTTTCTTTTTTTTCAGACAGAGTCTCATTTTATTGCCCTCGGTAGAGTACCATGGTGTCACAGCTCACAGCAAACTCCAGCTCTTGGGCTTAGGCAATTTTCTTACTATTTGTATTGATTCATTTGAGTTCTCTGTAGATTGTAGTTATCAACCCTTTGTCAGATTCATACCCTTAAAATATCTTTTCCAATTCTGAAGGTTATCTATTTGCTTTACTTGTTGTGTCCTTAGTGGTGCAGAAGCTTTTCAGCTTAATTAAGTCACATTTGTTTATTTTTGTGTGTGTGTTGTGATTGCTGCTGAAGTCTTTGTCATAAAATCTTTCTCCAGTCCAACGTCATTAAAAGTTTTTCCCATACTTCTAGGATTTTTATCATTTCATGTCTTAGATTTAAATCTTTTATCCATTATGAGTCAATTTTTGTAAGTAAGTTTCAGTCTTTCATGGTTATCCAGTACTCCTAGTACCTTTTGTTTAATAGGGATTCTTTTCCTTACTATATACTTTTGTTTGGTTTATCAAAGATCTGATAGCAACTGGACACTGGTTTCATGTCTTTATTTTTTTATTCTGTTACATGTATCTGTGCCTCTATTTTTGTGTTAATACCATTCTGTTTTGATTATTGTGGACTTGTAATATAGCCTGATGTCTGGTACAGTGATGCCTATGGCTTTTTTTTTATTACTAAGAATAGCCTTGGCTATATGGGTTTTTTTCCTGGTTCCATACAAAATGAAGAAGTATTTTTCCCAGTTCTTTAAAGTAGGATGTTGCTATTTTAATGGGGATTGCCTTAAATCTGTAGATTGCTTTGGGTAAGATAGACATTTTAACAATGTTGATTCTTCCCAGCCAAGAGCATGGTATGTTCTTCCATTTGTGAATGTCTTCTGCTGTTTCTTTTCTTAGGGTTTCATAATTCTCTTTGTAAAAATCCTTCACCTCTTTTGTTATTTATATTCCTAAGTTTTTCATTTTCTTTGAAGGTACTATGAATGGAATTGTGTCCTGATTTGCTTTTCAACTTGGCCGTTTTTGGCATGTACAAAGGCCTACTGATTTGTGGACACTGATTTTATGCCCTGAGATGCTACATGTTTCCTTCCTGGAGTTTTATGATTGTGTCTCTGTGTTTTTTTTTTTTGTTTTTTTTTTTTAAGGGTATCCTATTTTTATTTTAATTCATAAGTAAAAAGATAAAACTATACATCAGTGTACCACTCTATTATTCATAAATTGGTATTAAAAATGCATAATCTACATTAAATGCCTGAGAAACACATCTATTCTGATTTTGATGATGATACCAAATAAGATTCTAAAAGACAGCTTATCTTACTATATTTTTCAGAAATGTGGCATTGTTAATCAAGAGATTAAAAGTATAACATCATGAACATAACAACGCCTCTCTTTTTGACTTGTTATGGAAAAGATACAGAAAAATTAAACATATTAAATACTCATTCACATTAGTTAACAATGATATTATGCTAGGTTATAAATTAACTCTAATTCCAAAATTAGTAATATCTGTCTTCTAAAATTTTAAATCTTGTATTTGTCTTGCTATCTATGTTATAATAGAACATTGGTATATGTTCTATTATATGTGTTTTTTTAAGTGTAAGATCATATCATAAGCAAAGAGCGAGAGAATTTAACATCCTCTGTTTCCATTTGGATGTCCTTTATATCCTTCTCTTGTCTGATTGCATTGGCTAGAACGTCCAGCACTATGTTGAATAATAGTAGTGATAGTGGACATTCTTGTCTAGTTCCAGTTCTGAATGGAAAAGCTTTCAGTTTTACTTCATTCAGTATGATGTTAGGTATGGGTTTGTCACAGATGGCTTCAGTCAGCTTAAGAAATGTGCTACCTATGCCATCCATATTTCAAATTCCCTTTCTGTCATTTCCATTATTTCTTTAAAGGTGGAATTTTCTATGGTAACTACCTCGTGATCCCTTGGTGGGGGTTTGCTCTGTTCTGTTTTCATGTTGCCAGAATTTTCCTATTGGTTCCTCCTTGTGTGTTTTCTTCTTGTTCACTTTCTTCCCCTATTTTTTTCCTTTTACTACCTCCTTCAGTTTAAGTTACCTTGTCTCTGTTGTAGGTGTTAAAGTGTCCTTCTGTGGCATTCCCTTCAGCTTAAACAATGTTTCTGGATAGGATCCCCCAACCAGAGGTGTCTGGAGTCCTCTCTTCCCTATTTCACTGTGAGTGGCTGCCAAAGAGATGTCTCTAGTTCTCTGTCTTGCTTCCTCCACCTTTCCAAAATAAATGTTAAACTTTGGAAGAGCTATCTAGTGACATTGAGATTAAAAGCCAACTCTTTTTTCCTTCTGTCACAGTAAAGGACAGTAAGATTGATGTTTTTCAAGGAGCCTGTTCCTGCTATGTCAGCATGAAATGTTTGTTTTAAGAATTCTCCAGGAAGACTGGGAGCTTGTCAGCTGGTGTCAAGTTTTATGCATTTGTGTAGAAGACTTCCTTCTAAAGAATTCCAGAAATAATCCTTTGGAATGCCATGTTCAGGAGAAACATATCTATTCCTGACAGACCAAGAGGCACAGAGGCCTGGACTGCTCTGCAGAGCCACACAGAGTCACCCAATGCCCCCGTCTGTATGGAGCTCACCAACTCCACCACTTCCTAGGTCCCCATCTGTTTTTCTTTGAAAATGATGGAGGTCTTCCCGCCTATAATCCTAACATTCTGGGGGGCTGAGTTGGGTAGATTGCCTGAACTCAGGAGTTTGAGACCAAGTTGAGCACAAGCGAGACCCTGTCTCTAAAAATCGCCAGATGTTATGGTGCCTGGTAGTTCCAGCTACTCGGGAGGCTGAGGTAAGAGGATTGCTTGAGCTCAGGAATTTGAAGTTGCTGTGAGTTATAACACCACAGCAGTCTACCCAGGATGACAAAGTGAGATTCTATCTCAAAAATTCTCCAAATTTTTCCAGAATTCTCCTGGAAAGTCTACTCAGTGAGGTTAAAGACTCATGTTCTCTTTAAACCAGGGTAGTTCAAACCCTGGGAGTACTTCTGGTATTTCTGACCCCCTTTAACAAAGATTTTCTAACCCTGGACAGGTACTATTGTTTGTTGCCGTATTAGTCTCTTAAGAGGATGATTCCTTTTGTGGAGAAAATGATAACGTCCTCCTTGTGTGGTGTTTCCCTTAAAGTGAGATTGAGTTCTGAGTATACTTTACACTTGCTTCTTGAAGTTCAGGGCCACAACATTAATATAAACTGTGCATTTAGGATTAGACCACTAGAATTTTTCATAGTAATCATGTGCAGTTATATACTAATCTCTGATTTAATGTATCCTAGACATTATATTCCATCACATCTTATCTTTTGATTGAATTGTAAACAGTTTATTATTTTTTTCTCACATTACAATATAGTCCCCCAAATAGACTATCCCTTCTACCTTAACTAAGTAAATTAAGCTTTCAAAGGTATTTCCTTGGTTTCTCTTGCTGGTAAGTTGCCCAGTTTTTACCTTTGTTGCTATTCATCTTGGCCTTTTTCCCAGTTCTATTTCCCTTTTTCAGGCCCACTTTCATATACTTTATTTTTATGTTGTACATTCCTCTCCATGCTGACTGCCTGTCACTGCCAAATCCATAGTTAGCCCTTCCTTCTTGTCATAAGCCTGATCCTAGTACATTGTAATAGTGGTTATTTGGGGTATTGTGGTTTAATGGAAGGACCATTGGATTTGGAGCACTTAAGGCCAGTCTTCACTGCTGGGATTGTTATTTATTAGCTCTTTGACCCTGAGTGCATTTTGTAAATCCTCTAAACTCTAGTTTTTTAAACCTGAAATGGATGCAATATCTTATTACTTGCTTTACCTACATTAGTGTTTTTTTTTTTTTTTTTTTTTTTTTTTTAAAATAAAAAAAGATGATGATTCTAATGGTATATTTTAAATTGTAAAGGTTTATAAAAATGTAAATAACCAAATTATTAATAAATATTTAAATTAAAATTATATAAAATTTTATTAAATTAAATAACTTTTAGAAATATGTATAAAATAAATAAATAATATCTACACAAAATAATACACCCAACCCACCCCCCCCCCCC
>CAUYPK010030296.1:0-17542 GCA_963574355.1 Loris lydekkerianus
TGAGAATATCCTGAAGAGCTGGTTTGGTTATGGCAAATTTCTTCAACATATGAATGTCATTAAAGTATTTAATTTCTCCATCATAAATGAAACTCAGTTTAGCTGGATACAGGATCTGGGGTTGAAAGTTATTTTGTTTTAGGAGATTAAAAGTTGATGACCACCCTCTTCTGGCTTGAAAAGTTTCAGCAGAGAGATCTGCAATCATTCTAATTTTCTTTCCTTTGTAGGTAATGGTTTTTTTACCATGTTCTGGTGGCTTTGAGAATTTTCTCCTTCATATTAACTTTAGTGAAGTTAATTATGATGTGCCTGGGGGATGACTTATTCAGGTTGGGTTGTGCTGGGGTTCTGAAACTATCTGCTATCTGAATTTCAGAATCTCTTGGCATGTCTGGAAAATTCTCTTTCATAATTTCATGGAGAAGAGCCTCTGTGCCTTGCAAAGCCACTTAATCCTCTGCAGGGATTCCAATGAGGCGGATATTAGCCTTCTTCAGATTATCCCAGAGCTCTCTGAGAGAATGATCCATTTTTGCTCTCCATTTTTCTTTCTCTTTGAGAGTTTGAGAACATTCAAAAGCTTTGTCTTCAATGTCAGAAATTCTTTGTTCTGCTTGTTCCACTCAGTTACTGAGGGATCTACTGTATTTTTCAGATCTTTGAGGGCTACAAATTCTTGCTTCAATGTGTCAAAATCTTTGGTTATCTTGTCTTTCAATTCATTGAATTCTTGAGACAACTTTTGAATTTCTCCTCACATTTCCAATTCCCACTTTTCCTCTATTCTATTAATTTTGTTTACAATCCAAACTCTGAACTCGATTTCTGACATCTCGGCCATCTGTTTATTAATGGGATCTTCAGTTATGTCTGCCATATCTTTTCTTGGGGAGGTTTATCTACTCTGGTTATTCATGTTACTAGAGTTTTTCTGCTGATTTTGCCTCATGATTATTTTACACTGTTTGACTAGAAGAGTGGATAAAGAAAAGTTGGGTTTGGGGCTCCAGGAGTAGTGATTAACCAGCACTTTGCCCAAAAGCTGGGACTGGTGTCTGTACCTTTTCCCCTGAAGCTTTGCGAAGGACCTGTACAGTGCTACGGCCTGAGAAACTGGGGACCTGTTTGGTGTGGTGGGGCTAAGTGGCTCTGTCTTATTTTCAGCTGGTCTCTGTCTGACCCTAGTGAATCAGTTGCTCTGAGTTGAAGTCTCAGCTGTGGAGAAATATCAGCAATTATTATGTCACCCTGCCCTAACAGGCAACAATTGGAAAAGGAAAATCAAATGTTCCTACAATCACACACCCAGGGTACCACTTGGATAGTCCTCAGGAGATTGGCCAAGTTCAAGAAGTCCAAATCAATTGTCTCAGTCAGCACCTGTCTCAAGTTGGAGAGTTTAAAAGGTCTCTGGCAACTAGATCACAGGGGTCTGCTGACAATTCAACTCAAATATGACTTGCTCCCGTGCTCCGTGAGGTCAGGAGGATCCACCCAGCCAATGGATTAGTCTGGGAAGGTTGATGCCTCCTTCCCCACCTTGTACCTCTGTCATACCCAGTCACTGGTAACCCTGCAGGACTGTGACCCAGTTGCCTCCAATGAGCAGATACTCCGGGGGGTAGCACCTGCCTGAATCACAGGGAGATCTATGTCTCCTCAGCCATGCCTTTGCTCTCTGTCACTATTTGGCAGGAGGAGGTGAGGCCTGACAACCTCAGGTGCTTGATGGAGACTGGGGTTCTCAGTCAGTTCCAGCACTGCCCCTGATTGATGTTACTGACAGAACAGAACAAATTTGCAGAATTTGTTTCTGTCCTGGCTAAATTCCCCTGCAGAAGAAAAGCTGTTTTGAATTCACAGAACCTGCTCCTCAGGCCCCGTCTGTGCTGCTGCCCTGTAGTTTGTATTCGCAGCACAGTTAGCTGTCAGTTCTAGCCTCCTGCCCTCCTTTTTCTGGGCTAATGATCCCCTGGGGGGCGGGTGCATTTTTGTCTCAGTAAAGTGGCCCTCTGGGTCAGCCCTGCCCTGGGAACTTCCCAGCTCTGCGCGTGCATTTTCTAGTCCCCGTGTTCCACCCAGGACAGTACCACCTCAGGCAAACCCTTTACCCACGGGGCCTGTGTTTCCATCTCAGATCTGTTCTGTCAGTGGCTGCCACCAGAGAAGATGCCCGGCCTCCTCTGATTGCCCAGAGACACAGGGGGTGTGACTCCGGAAGATCTAGGGGTGAGCCCTATTGTTGCCAAAAACAGCTGGTGCTCTGTGCCTCTGGGGACCCCTCCTCCTGTGTGCTTCCCTCTCAGCTGACCATCTTCTCCTCACTCCTGTGCCGCAGAATCAGCACTGGCCAGCAGCCGTCCATGCCCTGTCCACACCTCTAGAGATAATACCCAAGAATCTGAACTCCTGGGAGACAGACCTCCAGACATCAGAGTGAGAGTGGAGGGGAGTGCTGGGAGCTCAGAATTGCAGGTAGAGAATATATACAGTTTTATACAGTTTTATGCCTGGCAGGATAGTGGCATGGCACCCTAGTAGGGGAAGTAGGTCCAGTTTTTAGAGGGTCTCTCTCGTGGGATATAATGGGAGGACTTTTAAACTCTGCTCATTTGTTTATGGGGTACTCCGAGCCGTTATCATGGGGGAGGGGACTCATCTCCCCTTGGTGACGAATTTTGTACCTTTTGCTTGTATCCTTGGTCGCATCTTGCCTCAGCAGGGTTGTTTGTTTGTATCCTTTGGTCACATCTTGCCTCAGCAGGGTTGATGTGCGTTCTTCAACCTTCTCCCTTGGCATAGCTCTAATCTGCCAGGTTACTTGCTAAATTTCTGTCCTTTAACTCTCCTTCCAGACGGGGACCTCTGTGGAAAGCTGGCTTCAGTCGACCATCTTGTCCCCCCACCCCCGTTCCCCAAAAAACCTTCTTTAATGTGAAGATTTTGCCAGGATTACTTTTCTAGGATCATCTTCATTCCTTTCATCATGAACAATTTCTTCATTTGCATCAGTAGGTTCACCTTGCCTATATTCTTCTGGCTACATATGCAGAGATTCTCAGCCACATTAGTGCCGACATTCCCACAGTTATATGTGGTATATTTCTTTTATTACTCAATTTACATTCAGTTCAAATTTTATTTCTGGCTTTATACCTTTTGTGTCTTTTCTGCACTTTCATCTGTATTTTACCACATCCCTCTTTTGATTACAGTAGAACCTCCATAGTTGACCATCTCCTTCCATGGACCACCTCCTTACATTGACCTAATTTTCATAGACTGGACATGCGCCACATGTACCCAGTGAAGTTACTTACGTTGACCTCCTCCATATGTTGACCAGTTTGTTACAGTCCCCTGGGTGGTCAACTTACAGAGGTTCTCCTTCATACTTATTTGTAAATGTCACATAGCTTATGACTGGGAGACAAGAAAAGGCAACACGAGTACATGCTTTGCTGTCTATATATGAGCGGAATAACAGACCTGTAGCAACCAATGACAAACAGAGTTGGACAGAAGTGAAGTGATTGATCACTGATTACAATGTGTGTTTATTATTTACATAGTGATTTATGGCAAGGGTGGCAGTAAAGTCTGTCCTTTCTGTAATTACTCAGTCAATGTGACGTGATAATTGACATTTGTGCCCTGTGGTTAGAGAACAGGTGTTTTTTAACCAAACCATAGTAACTGAAATTCATGCATATCAGTACCATGTAAAGCAAACACTGCCTGCATGTTGAATTATGGAAAAGACAAATCTACATTGGCCAAAAGCAGACTGATGGGCCTCTGGGGCTGTAGGGAGTAGACAGGGACTACAGGGAATGGAAGGGAAGTTGAGGGGGTGATAGAAATGCTCTGTTATCTCTAGATTTTAATTGTGGAGGTGTTTACATAAGTATATACGTTTCTCAGAAAAGCAGCACACTCTGCAACTTGAAAGGGGTGCATGGTATTATATATACACTATACATCAGGAAAATCAATTAAAATATACATTTTTTTTAAAAGGCCAGCATTGGCTCAGTGCCTATAGGTCAGGGGTTAGGGTGCCAACCGCATGCACCAAGGCTGGTGAGTTCAAACCCAGCCCAGGCCTGCTAAACAACTATGACAACAACAACAAAAAAGTAGCCAGACATTGTGGTGGGAGCCTGTAGTCCCAGCTACTTGGGAGGCTGAGGCAAGAGAATCACTTAAGCACAAGAAACTTTATTGTTTCCTTTCTTATATATTTCTTCACATTTCTTTGTTTATTTTTTCTCCAACCTGTTTAAACAACATTAGTGAAATGTAATATGATAAGCTTGGCATTTTTTAAATGTTCTATTTGATAAATATTGACATATGTATGCACCCATGAAACCATCACCACCATCAAGGTGAATATATCCATCCCTTCCTTGAATTTCCCACATCCCTTTACATTCCTTTCTAGCTCCCATCCCCAGGCAACCACTGATCTATTATGCTTTCTTCCCCTGTAGATAAGTTTCTATTTTCTAAAATTGTATACAAACGGAATTACACAGCTTTCCTTTGTTGTGCTTTTTCTGCTCTGCTTGATATCTTGAGATCCATCCCCCTCTGTGCACGCCAATGACTCTCCCATTCTCATTGCTAAGCTGTATTCTGCACTATGGCTATGCCACAGTGTCCTGTGCCACAGCGTCCTGATCCCTGCGATGTTTGCTTCCAGTTTAGGGCTTTCACAAATAAAGGTTCTATGAAGGTTCATGTATGAGCCTTTGTATTGATACTTGTGCTTTCATTTCTCTTAGGTAAATATTGAAGGGTTGTATGGTAGGACTATGTTTCAATTTGTAAGGAACTACCAAAGTGCTGCCCAACTGATTACACCACTTTATTTTAAGCCAGTAGTGTCAGAGCTCCAGTCACTCTAAATCTTCACCAATACTTAATGGGACTGTCTTTTGAATTTCAGATATTCTAACGTAATAGAACCTTGCCATGGCTTTAATCTGCATTTTTCTAATGACTAATTATGTTGAGCCTCTTTTTTCAAATGCTCATTTGACATCTGCATATATAATTTGGTAAATTGTTCACCCATATTCTCTCTCATTAGAAAAAATTGTGATCATTTTCTTATTATTAAGCTCTGACAGTTCTTGACATACATATGACAACAGTTCTGATGGTCATTCCAGAAAAAGAGATGCAAAATTGCTCTGAAGGATGGACACTGTCTTGGGTGCACAGCTTCCCGAGGGGAGTACTTCAAAAGTGGCCACAGTAATACTCAGCAATGAGGCATGTAGCACAGTTCTGAGGTGAGTTCATGAACTCAATTGTCAGACCACATTTCTGGATACAAATTCTTTATAAACCGTGTGACTTGAAAATATTTTTTTTCTCCGTCTTTGGTCCTACATTTCTTTTTTTGGAAAGCTCTTAATTTTGGTTAAGTGAAATTTACTGATTATCTTTCTTTTTGGAATATATATCTAAAGAATATTTTCCTCAATCTAAAATTATAAAGATTTTTTTCCTATGTCATCTTCTGGAAGTTTTATAGCTTTATACAGGTATTTATGTCTATGCTCCACTTTGAGTTAATTTTTATTTATGTGGGAGAAAAAGATCAAAGTCCATATCTAATAAGGTTATTTTGTGTCTCCTACAGCCTTTCCAGGTATGGCATAAATTTTATTAAACTTTTCAAAGAGCCAACTTTTGGCTTTGTTGTTTTTTCTTCTATTATATTTCTTTCCTATTTCTTTAATTTCTGCTTTTATATTTATTATTTATTTCCTTTTATTTTTAATGAGTTAAATTTGTTGGTCTTCAAGAATATCTTTTAGTTAAAAGCTTACATTGTTAGATGTGCAAGCTTTCTTCTGCCATATTAAGGCTGCAAATTTCATGACTTTAAATGCATCCTATACACTTTAATATGTAGATGTTTTCATTGTTATTTAGTTTGAAATATTTTCTAATTTCCACTATGGTTTTTTTCTTTGACAGATTGCCAAATTAAAAGTATATTGTTTGACTTGCCAACCCTCGGGATTTCCTCCAGTCACAGAACAGAAACTCTCTATGAATTTAATCAACTGAAGTTTATTGAAATTTACTTTATTCATTACCCACCATATATTTAAATTTCAAATATTTCTTCTTGAAAAAAATATGTATCATGTATTTATTTGGTACAGTGATTATACACACACACACACACGTTTATGTATATGTATATGAAGAGAGAGAGAGTGAGGCTTTGGTATATGTAAATTAGATCAAATTTATAAATTGTTATTCAGAATCACTAAAATTACTGATCCTTTTTGTCTGATCATCCAATTATTTACCAAGAAATGTGTGGTAAATCTTTCACTTAGTATAGATTTGACTATTTCTCCTTTATGTTAAATTTTGAGCCTATTATTAGATATACACAATTTTAAAATTGAGGCATCTTCCTGGGTAGATTGAAACTGCTGTCATTTTAAATCCTTTCTTTATCTGTGATAATGCCTTAATGGCTACTTTGTCTGATATTAAAGTAAATATGTCAATTTCTGTTACTATTTACACGGAATATTTTACCATCATCCTTTCAAACTTCCTATATCTTTATCTCTCATAAAAAGTACATAATTATCTATTTTTTACTTGTTTTGATAATTTTTTGCCTTCAGTGAGAGTGTATATTGTATATGTACACCACGGAATATTATGCAGCCTTATAGAAAGATGGAGACTTTACCTCTTTCATGCTTACATGGATGGAGCTGGAACATATTCTTCTTAGCAAAGTATATCAAGAATGGAAGAAAAAGTATCCAATGTACTCAGCCCTACTATGAAACCAATTTATAGCTTTCATATGAAATTATATTATAGCCCAAGAATATGGGGAAAGGGGCAAAGGAGAGGAGGGGAAGGGGGAGGATGAGTGGAGGGAGGGTAATTGGTTGGACCACATCTACGGTGCATCTCACAAGGATACATTTGAAATTTACTAAATGTAGAATATAAATGTCTTAACACAATAACTAAGAAAATACCATGAAGGCTATGTTAACTAGTTTGATGAAAATATTTCATTGTATATAAAACCAGCACGTTGTACCCCATGATTGCATTAATGTACACAGCTATAATTTAATTTTAAAAAGTCCCAAATATACAGGTTTCTGGTTATCATTTTGATGTATTTTTCTAACTTGGAATTTGGGGAAATCTTGCTTTGGAATTGGAATATAGTCAGTATTTGTCAGAATTCCGCAAGTGTTTGAAACAATCACAAGACTTTGCCAGCTTCATGGATCTGTTAGCATCTTGATAGCATGACTGAAATTTGTTACACATTAACTATCATTTACTTTGAGACAGACATGCTTTAAAAACAGTTTGATGAGAATATTTCAGATTGTATATGAAACCCGCACATTGTACCCCTTGATTGCACTGATGTACACAGCTAAGATTTAACAATAAAAATAAATAAATTTTTAAAAAGAATTAATTTCAATTGTGATAGTGGTTTTAGTCTTTTTACCTTGTCCATTTTTGCATTATAAATTTTTATTTATATGCACACGCACATACAGAGGCTCTGTTTTCTGTGGAGATCCCTAATACACCTGTTAAGGTCTAGCCATTATACTGCACTTTGTTCAATTCTTGGACGACCAAGTGTCCTCCCTGCCTTAGAGTTTGTACATGTCCTCCCTCTGCCAGAAAACACTTCCCTCTACACACACACACACAACACACACACACACACACAGGCACACACCCCTGCATGCCCCCCTTCTGCACATGGCTGACTCCCATTGATCCTACAAGTTTCATCTCACTTGTCACGTGAAGCTCACTCTACCCACCCTACCTAAACTCATCCCCCCAAATTCTAATTCATTCTCTCTCTCTCTCTCTCTCTCTCTCTCTCTCTCTGCACTGTTTGTTTCTTTCAAGGTACTTATCAAAACTTACATGTGTTTGTACTTGGCAGTCTCTCCTCTCTTCCCTAGGGTGTAGGCTCTTTGGGACAGATGCCATCCCCAGTGTCTAAGTCTGTGGTCAAGCACAGCAGACACCTTTCAGGCAGCCACTGCATGTGGCCAAAATGTTGCTCTTTCCCCAGGATCCTCATCCGTTCCAAGCTACGGATGACCTTTCACTGTTTGGCTTGCACTTGGGTGTGGAGATGTGACTGTGTGCACTATTGAGAAGCAAGCAGAAGTGACGTGGGCAGTGTCTCGATGACATCTTCATCATGAAGTTGCTTGCCCTCAATTTGCCCTTCTATTCCTTCCTGAGCCTGGGTGGCAGCCACAGTGCTGGCAACTCAGGTGAAGCCTTCAGCCAGGGCCACACTAGAGCAGCACCACCTGCCCCCTGAGGGCCACCCAGCAGCTCTGGACAGCTGTGTAATTAGTACCCCTGCCCATCTAAGCCATGTTCGTAACTCAGGAGCCTTGTAGCCATACCCCTGGCTGAGCACTGAGTGATGGGTAAAGAGCCACGAGCACTTTCTAATTGTCCTTCTGACTGTAGAGCAGTGGCTCCCAGTTGGGGATCCTTTTGCATCCCGGGGGACATTTAGAAATGTCTTGAGTCATTTTCTGCTCTTACAACTTGGGTGTTGGGGCTGCCACCAGCACATAGCGTGTAGAGGTCAGGGACATGTAGGCCATAGTGTCTGGTTTTAGACAAGCAGAAAAGAACCAGTGGCCCCAAATCATCACTGCCAAGGCTGAGAACCCCACTGAAGAGAAACAACTATCCCATGCCTAATGCCAGAAAGGCAGGATTTATTTGGTTGCTGGTCTTTCAGCAACTCATCAACACTGTCAACTCAACGGCCTCCTTGGGGGAAGAGGTTGGTCTTCTCTCTCCAAATCTCCAAACCTAGTTCCAGGTCCCAGCATGGAGCAGGTGCATAGGGAATGTGCATTACTCATGCCTTTCCCCACCCAGGTCTCAGCCACGATTATCCTTCCCTGTCTGTCTGCACCGGGCCCCTTCTTCCCTCCTTAGGGCAGCCTGCGGTGATCTCTCTCTCAGCCCTACGTTGGGTCGGGTGCCGCAGCTCTGTGCTGCCGAAGCACTTGGCAAGTCCTACCATTGGAGGCTCCTTCTTGTAGTGTTAGAATTGTGTGTGCCCTGCGTGAGACAGGGACTAAGACTTATTTCACGATCCTGTCAAATCAATGCAGATATGAATATGTATGGTTTGAAGATGATATATCAAGAGAGAGACTACACTTTCCATCAGTGGATGTTAATGCATTTATTTCTCACTGAAGGGAGGGCAGCCGGTTACCTTGAGTCTCCTGCTTTGCCAGGTAAAACTGGTCCATGAGCACTGAGGTTGAAAGCAGCCTGTTGTGTATAAGAGACCTGGAGAATTTGGAATTGAGATAGAATAAGGACTCCAGGATGCCATGTGGCTAGGGGAGCAAGAAGAGGTCCGACGACAGAAGATGGAGACTTTTCTTTGTGGAAGGATTTAATGTTTTGAGCCAGGGAGGCTGGAGTTTACAGAGAGCCTGGATTCACCATTCAAAAGTCACCTTGTGGCCTCTCTTGAAAATCAAGGAGGCATCCATCAAGCCTTGTAATAACTAAAACCAACTCTTCTCCTTTACACGGGCACGGTACGGCTCTTTGCAGCTCACTCTTCTTTAAATACTGAGAGTAATTACATTAAGTCCAGAACATCCAGTTTCCAAACAAATATGCAGGACTAGGACCTCAAAGCTCAGTTATGTGCAGCGTTGAGGACGTATAGGGCCTTCTTTGTGGGGAGGCCCAGCACAGGGTTATAACACAGTGTAATTGTTTCCTTTGAAGTTCGTAATCACTTTTGGGGGGACGTGAAGCCACACTGACAGCAAGGCTATCAGAACGCTGGCTCCATACATCCATCAGTGGCACAGGGGACGAGTGTCAGTTTGCAGGCACTTTTAATTGTTCTAGAACTTCTCTAAAACATCCAACGTCCTGGGAGGGGGCTTATTACAAAGATTCCTCTGGAATTGATGATGAGATCAGAATTTCCTATCTCCCACAAATCATTTGTCTGGGAGCAGGTTATCAAAATATGAGCCAGCCCCTTCAAATATATTTTAAACACTGTTAATGTATTTCCACTTGTCACCATCTGACAGCCCCACCAGCGTCGCCCCTGCCACCAGGGAAATTTACATGCATTTGAATTCACTGGGCCGAGCCCGGCTCCCTGCACTGACAACCCATTTAGCTCAGTGATAAGTTAATCTGTGTGCTGTTTGATAGATTTCTGTCTTTTACCCAAAACAGAGTTTGTGAAAAGATTCAGGGAGGAATTTGCAGAGCAGCAGGGCCTCAACCTCCAGTCCCCACGGAGGAGGGGACACAGGGACGTGCTCCCTCCCCAGGGCCGGCCCCACTCCCCCTGGCCTCTGACCTGCTCCTTCCTTTTATTAAGAAAAAAGAGTTTTGTGTATTTATTCAGTTAGCAAATAGAAAAATGATCAGCCCGTGTGCCAAAATGCAGTCAAATTTAAAGAATTAGATTTTCTGCCTATTTATTTTATGTTAGGAAGATCTATGTTACCAAATCCCCTGATGTTTTCTGATTATTGTATTAGCTTCCTAGGGCTGCAGTAACAATTTATCACAATGCAGGGGGCTTAAAACAACAAAAATTCATCCTCCCGCAGTTCTGGAGACCAGAAGCCCAAGTTGCCAGCAGACTCTGTTCCTTCTGCGGCTTCTCAGGGAGCCCAGGCCTCTCTGCAAGTGTCTGGCTGCTGGCAGCGAGACTTGTGTGTCCCTTGGCTCTGGCAGCATCACTTCGCCCCTGCCTCCATCTCCATGTGGTGCTCCTTCCTCCTTCCCCCTTCCCTTTCTCTCAATTTACCCTCCTCATATTCTTCAAGGGCAAACCGACAACCCAGGTAGGTGACAGGGGTGACAGGGAATCTTGCCCCCAAGGTCCATCCCCAGAGATCTTCTCCCTGAAGGCCACCCACCCTGCTGCCAACAGAGAAGTGCCCAGTGGCTTTGGCACCGAGCAGCCAGGGAGCATGGACCTCAGGGTGAGGGGCCCCGGTCAGGACAAAGCTGACCAGGAGGCTGCTGCCAGGGTCTGCCTCGGAGGAGTGAGGGCCCTGGCCAAGGCTTCTAACTTCGGGCCGACATGTTATTATGAAAAAAATAAAACAAACCTCTCAAGTAGGAAACGTTAATGGTGGCAGATGTACAGAGGTACCACGGGAGGAGCCTGTGGTGATAGAGATGAGACCCACTCAGGAGCGGCTGTGATTCTCTACAAAACTGTAATATGATGGTGGCATGAAAGAACAGCCTTCTGGTCTGTGTCACGACTTTGTGGGTTAGGAATCTGGACAGCAATTGGCTTACGGGTTTCCTTTTCCACCTGTCATTGAATAATTGCACCCGGGGCATTCAGTTGGAGGGTCCAGGAGGGTCCCACCCACACATCTGGCCCCCAGGAAGGAATGGACAGAAGTTTAGGCTTATAGGGAAATATGGACCACTGTGTCCGTACCACTCAGGGCACAGGTCCCAGTGAAACTGACAGAACCGGATGGACACATGAGCTTTAGCACCTCTCCTCAAGGGCGTGTGGCCACAATTACTCTAGCCTCATTCTAGCCGAAGAAGTCAGTCACCATCGCCACCAGCTAGCAAGACTTTGGGGGCATGGATGCCATCTCCTGATGAGAATGATGTCATATCAGGTGTGGCCATGTTTAACGCTACCCCGGGATCCGATCTTTACCACCTACTAGTCCTCACCATGAGAAAATTAACCTTTCTTTCCTTATCAGTGAAAAGGGACAGTACTGACTCATCTAATTCTGAGGATTAAGTTACATGAAAATGTAAAGTGCTTAGACTGTTCAAAAATTCTTATTTATATGCACCCTGAAATTTTTCACGTCAATAACTCTTATGGTCTGAAATTACATGTGACCATTTACTCATTCATTCATACATTGTATTCGTTTCTTAATGAATAGTAGGTATTGAATATTCCCATGAGTCCCAAGCCCCATGCCAGGCACTAGGGAGACAGTGGCAAACGAAAAATGTACCTGGTTTCCTCCCCCGAGGTTGCCAACGAGACAGCTGTATTCATCAGAAAATTCCCAACACAAAACTCAACAGTGGCAGGTCTACAGAAGTGCTGTGTGGGGGCTGGGAAAGCAGGTTCCTTGAGGACACTTGAGCTCAAACCTGGAAGCTGACTGGGCACACAGCAGGTGAGGGGCAAGGCAGGAAAATTCAGTACAGGAAACAAAAGTCTCGTGCTGGAGGGATTATTCTCAGTGAGCAAGCTGGAGATGGCCACTTGGCCACTACACAAGCAGAAAAATAAACATTCACTCTTCAATCCCAGGACGCTGGGACAAACACACACTAAGTGCTTTACCCAACCAGAGCCTCCCCAGAAAGGAAATACAGCAGGTGCTGCAGAGACGAGCTCCAAAAAACTGTCTCCTGAAGATGAGATGTCCTCCTGCACATGCTGAAGGCTGTGATGGACCAGGGGGAGGGATGCTGGTGATGCCAGAGATAGGTGACTGTGATGCGTAACTGTGACGACTACAGGTGCAAAGACCAAACCCAGGATGAGGCTCTAGACACGCCCTCTGAGAGGAGTAGGGCTCCTCTTTCTCTGGGATGTGAAGGAAGAGACAGAGCAGGCTGTGGGTAGAGAGGGAGGTGGGAAGATGCTGGGTATCCATCTGATGGTTTCTATTTGCTCAGAGAAGGGTAAGATGGTCTGGGCTGGGGGGTTGGCAGGGGAAGCTCATCAGGGAATTTGTGAAGATGGGGAGAGGAAGACAGAGTGAAAGAATTATGCTGAAGGGTGGGAGAGAAAATACGCAAAGCAAGGGCAGGGCGGTTGGCCTGTGTGATCAGATGCCCTTTGAATTAGTGGCCGTAACTTCACACGTTGAGGTTAGCTCCTCAGCTGCAGTGGGAAATAGAAAGAGCAGAGAGGGGCAGAGCTGGGCAGGCAGCTTTGCCTGCTGCAGATGAGAGACAGAGGCAGGTGCCTAGCAATGTAAGCAGGTCAAGCAGGTCACCTGAAGAGCTTCCATCAAATTAGCCCCTCAAAGGAATGCACTTATGGAAGGCAGAGCACAGGAGAACACACATGAGCTATCCAGCCCTTTCTTCCTTCAGGCGTGGGGACTTGGCCTCTGCCCTAAGCCCAGGCCGCTTCTCCCCAGGGAAAGCCCTGGCCTTGGTCTTTGACACACTCAAGAGAAGCTAAGCACATGCTCCCTGTACCTGGTGTTACCAGCCTTGGAAGTCCATGCTGTCCTAGGCTCCATCCCCCTTTCTGCAAGACCTCACGTGCCACCATCAAGGGGAAGCCTCCCCACACCCTTAACCAAAACAGCCCCCCCTTTCAAGACCCCTGACATGACAGGATGTGTTGCAGCCTGGCCCTGGGGCTCCTCAGGCCTGTGCTCGGCATGTCCTCCCATGAGTGTGCAGACCAGAAGGGCAGAGTCCATGCCAATCTGCTCACCATGTGCTTCCAGCCTTAGCGCAGCTCTTGATACGGAGTAGGTACTCATATACCAGTATCGTATTGATTTTATTCTTTTCCATGCAGAACCAGATACACCTAGGAAGATGTGAGCATGTTGTTAGCTGACTGAGTGAAGACGGCCAAGGTTGCCGCGAGTGCGTCCTGCCTCCAGAAGGGAGGGGAACCTCCTCTTTTACCAAAGTGCCCACATCCAGACTGCCTAGAGGCAGTGGTTATCTATCCGGGAAAACCACCCTGCCAGAGCAGTGTGTGAAGGAGACATAGGACTGGCCAGGTCGGAGATGCTGTGCCCACTGTCTCTACCCCCACCCCCAGGGCCTTGAAGGACGATGCTCTGGCCCCAGCACGGGGGCCTGGGCTTCCGGACTCTGGTCCAACACCATCCAGCTCCCCCCACAGGAACACTGGCCCCACAGGCAGGTCTTTCAGGGATCATCTTGTATTATGGAGATTATAGATTCCTGGCCAATCAGAAAGCTAGAAAAAGCTTCTAGGTCTCAATCGAGAATGTTGCTGGCAGAAAATTCCCACTATTGTGTTTCTAAATTAGGAAATTCTCAAAAAATTTCTGCACAGAGCCAGAAAAATGTTCAAGTTGGGGTCTGTGTCAGCATTTCTGCAGCCTGTTCTCGGCCACCATCCAGAGGAGGACGCCATGTCTCTGGCTGTGAGGTGTTTGTTCCCTGCTGCCTGCCACGGGCACAATTGCCAGCAGGCCTGTGAGGGATGCAACACGTGACACCTGCCGAAGAGGTGGTGGTCTTCCCGAGGGGGGTGATTCTCATGCCTTAAATAGGGGAGTGCGGGCTCTGCGGAGCAGGTTGCTCATATTGGCAAAGAAGCCTGGAGTCCAGATTTAACAGGTGAGTGTTCTTGACATTTAACAACAGCAATGATTCAAATCTTTAAAAATAGTACCTATTGTGTCCCCAGGCCAAAGTCAACCCCAAACCACCATCAGCAGTCTCTGGCCCCTCTGTTCCCTTGACCAGAAGCAGCTCTATGCGGAGCTGACTCTGACCCCGTCTTCCACCTGTGACCCTGCAGCCAGCAGCGGCCCCACCCAATAGCCCCAGAGCCTTTTCCCTTATGTTCCCTCCTCCCTTCCCAGGATGGCAAGAGCCAAGGGGTGGTTCTCATGTGACAAATCTCCTCCAAGGCAACTGACATACTGAAATACATGTGGGGCGCACGGCGCTGGTGAAGACAAATGTGTCCTGGCTGCAGAGCTGTCAGCACAGCCTCGAGTCACAGCTTGGGTGGCTCCTGCCATGCACACCTGCGGCTTGTTGACAGTGTGGCGATGAGAAACTTGGAGGCAACTGAACACCCATGAATCTGCACAACCAACCTGTACAGAGGCATTTAGCACAGGTGTTGCTGTAATGGTGATGTAGGAGGTCACTCCCTAGTGCTCGTGGCCCTCAGCACTCACACGGCCACCTGAGGGGCAGGGCGGGGGTGGGGTGGGGGGGGGTGGCTGGCAGGCAGGCTCATCTATAGAGGCCAGGCCAGAAGTGAGTTTGCCCGCAGAGCTGTCACACCCAGTGCCACTCACCCTGGCTCCTGTCACACCCAGTGCCACTCACCCTGGCTCCTGCCTTATCCACCAAGAGCACTGCTCAGCCCTCTCCTGGCCTTGCTGCCCTTCAGATTGCAGGGGGTCACAGTGGGATTTCTGGGGGACACCCTGGAAGCAACAGCAGGCAGACATGGAAGCAGTGGGGAAATGACCAAGCACACACGTGGGGCTGGGGTCAACCTGGGGACTCGCAGTGAGGTCGGTCCAGAGACCTGTCAGCCAGTAACAAGGGCCCTGGGATGCAGAGCTCAAAGTCATATTTCAATCAGAGCCAAGGCCACTAGGGCCCAGAGCCGGGACCCAATGGATGAGTGGAGGCCAGGCCTGCTAAAGAGGAGGAAGCAATGGGGAAAGAGGTGTCCTGGCACTGGTGGGGTCTCCTCCCTGGAGCGTGGCGGACTCTTTTTGCACAGCCAGTGAGGGCCACCCACGCCAGCTTCCCCGCCCGGGTTTCCTGCCCTGCAGGGTATAATACCCTCTACCTCTGCCTACGTTGGTCACCAGTAGGGAGGACAGCCCAGGGCCAGTGCAGAAGCTATTGCCCCTCTCTTGGACATCTGCTGACTGTGAAAGGTGACATGAGCTGCAGGATGAAGGTAGATGGAGAGGGGCAGCTGCAATGCCCCCCCCCCCCCCAGCCTCCGCTTCCCCAGATACTTAGAGGGGGCTGAAGCTCACATACTGCCTTGACAGGTAAAACAGGGGGCGGGGAGCAGCGAGGGAGGGAGAGCCGCAGACCCGTGCAGGGCACTGTGACCCTGCTTACCACAGCGTGTGTGCCGGGGACACGGCGACAGGCTGTGCAGAGGGTAATGGGGACACTGGCAGCACGCACTGCAGTGGGTGCGCCCCACCACCAGGGAATGGCCCTGCCTCTGCACAGGGCGGGCGCTGCGCGGGGAGCATCTGCCATCCAGAGCCATTTGGCACTTCTTTCATTTTTTAAGTAGTTTTCAATATTATTTCTCCGTAGCCACATGGTGAATTTCGTCCTTCTGAGAGCCAAAGGCAAACACAGGCATGTTCAACATACACAATCCAGGGGAGCAGTTTCCTAGCAACCCGAGCCCTGGCAGGGTTGGGGGCATAGCCTGTGGGCACCTGCAGCCTGTGCGGAGGCTGAGGGACACGTATCCTGAGAAGTGGGCCGGGATCCACCCCATGTCCCTCAGTGCCAGTGTCCCTGCTGCTTGCAGTGACAACGACGAGCACAGAATGCCTGGCGCCCGCAGACTCTTGTGTGCCCACATGTGCGCACTGTCACCCCTCTGTCTGCAGAAAGCAAGGAGGCTCAGCCAAGCACGCTGCGTACTCATGGCACCACGAAAGGGTCCCTAGATCTGGCTTGGCTCTGCTTTTCCTCTGCAAGAATCAGGTAGGAGCCCACGAACACGAGAAGGGCACCTCACAGGGGCATCTGGGGACTCTGCCTCGGGGTCTCCTGGGGCTGAAAGAGGATTCCCGTTCCACAGCAGGGCCCGCTGAATCTTCGTCTGAGGCCTGGAACTCTCCACGCTCACCTCCTTCCCATGATGCTGTCACACGATTCTCGAGTCTGAAAACAGCTACAGAGAAAGTGGCAGGCGCTCCACAGGGCCCGTTTCCACCTCCTGTCTCTCCACGTTTGATCCCACTTACGTCCCTGTCCCAGCAGCCCCGTATAGGGTCACTTCAGTCCCATTCACCAGGGATTCTGACTACTAATGACACAGTCAGTGCTCTGGGAATGGATTGACTTTGGGTGTTGCTGCAAGGAGGGAATTCATTTCTGTTTTATTACTTACCCTGCACGTGGTGCCTGTACTTAAACCCTTTTATTACTTCTATCACTCTGAAAATTTGATTTATTTGGTTTTTCTAGTTAAATAGTCCTGTCATCTACAAATAATCTTTTTTTTTTCCATATATAGCTCCTTTTTAATGTTTTAAACTGCCACAACCCTACGACAGAACTCAATTTAAGGACTACATAGGTTGCTAAAATGCCACTGCACACCAGAAGAGATGAAAGCAAGACCTGGCTTGTGAAGGGAGATGAGAGACACACTCTCAGATGACATATCCAGTATTATCTTCTCTGAGCTGAAGAACACGAAAAATCCTAAGTAACTCAGTCCCACACTTTTATCTGATCTGAGAACCAGTTCCAGTACTGGCCCAAATGAACCTGTATACAAGCCAAGAAAACCTGGAAGCAACCCAAATCCAAACAGGGAGTTGGACTCCAGAAGCTCCACCTCCCCCAGAAGCTCCACCTCCCACAAGAAGCTCCACCTCCCCCAGAAGCTCCACCTCCCACAAGAAGCTCCACCTCCCCCAGAAGCTCCACCTCCCCCACCACCGCCACCAGCCCAACAACGTCACACGCCCCCCGCACCACTCCCCACCCACCCAGC
>CAUYPK010030297.1:0-12092 GCA_963574355.1 Loris lydekkerianus
ATCACAATGGTTAACATAGCCTTCCTGGCATTTTCTTAGTTACTGTGCCAAGACATTTACATTCCACATTTACTAAGTTTCACATATACCCTTGTAAGATGCACCGCAGGTGTAATCCCACCAATACCCCTCCCTCCACCCACCACCCCCCTCCCTCCCCTCCCTTTCCCCCTTCCCCCTATTCTTAGGCTCAATGCTGATTTTAAGCAATTCCCAGACACATTATTTTATCAGTGCTTCAGTGTGATTAAATTAAAAACCATTTTCACATAAAAAGCTTAATAATCTCTTTAAATTACCAAATAGCCTGTTAATGTTTAGATTTCCCTGATTGTCTCATTAAAAAAAAATTGTTTGATATAATTAAATTCAAGTGAGGGGGAGGGGAGGGGAGGGAGGGCGAGGGACAAGCTCTCACCTAATGGGCACACAATGTAAGGGAATTAGGCACACACTCCTCCTGGGTGAAGGGCTCAACTGTAACTTGGACTTTACCTAACAAATGTATAACATAACCCAATCATCTGCACCCTCATATAAATCTGGGGAAGAAAAATTGTTTTAAACAGTTTGTTCATATCATGATCCAGATAAGGTATACACATTGCATTGATTGATATAGGTTTTTTTTTTTTGCAGTTTTTGGCTGGGGTTGGGTTTGAACCTGCCACCTCTGGCATAGGGGGTTGGTGCCCTCCTTCTTTGAGCCACAGGTGCTGTCCCAGATTAATATGGTTTTTTAAAAACAAAATTTATTTTGATAACTTTAGACATACAGGAAAGGTGGGAAAATAATGTAAAGTTCCCATATATTCCTAACCTTACTTCTCCTAATGTTAACATTTTGCATAACTATGGTACACTTAAGCCAGAACCAGGAGATTAGCATAAACAATACAAATACTACTTTACAGACTCTATTTGAACTTTGCTAGTTTTCCCATTGGTGACCCTTTTCTTGTCCAGGACCCACATTCATTGAATTGTCTGTCTTCCTAGTCTTGTCTAATCTGGGACAGTTGCTCAGTCTTTGTTCTTCATGACCTTGACTGCTTTTTTTTTTTTTTTTTTTTTTTGAGAGTCTTACTTTGTCACCCTGAATTGAGTGCTGTACTGTCATCATAGCTCATGGCAGCCTCAAACTCTTGGGCTCAAGTAATCTTCTTGCCTCAACCTCTCAAGTAGCTAGGACTACAGGTTTCTGCCACAATGCCTGGCTAGTTTTTCTTTTTTTAAGTAGAGACAATCCCTGAAGTCAAGCAATCCTCCTGCATTGGTCTCCCAGAGTGTTAGGGTAACAAGCGTGAGCCACCGTGTCAAGCCCATTAATTTGTTTCTCTGTTGGCTCTTATTTCTAGTAAATTGACAATTTAGATAAGTATGATCAAATTCATGATCAAATTCACGTTTAGTTTTTTGGCAAGATTATATTATAGGTAGTCGTACTGTACCTCCAAATATTTGATAGTCCCTATTTTTGTGATTTTACTGTCTATTGATAATTGTTCATAAATGGTGATAATCTGATTTCTTTCTTTTAAAGCTGAATACTTCCACAAGGAAAACTTGGTTTTCATCAACTAGTTACCCTGAGGTGCCGTTTGTGTAGGAAAGATGAAAAAAGAGTTCCCTAGGATCCTCCAAAGACAACTGCATTAGTTCCCTATTGCTGCTGTAACAAATTACCATAAACTTGGTGGCTTACCAGTACAAATTTGTTACCTTAAGGGTCTGGAAGGCTGAACTGGGTCTCCTAGGCTAAATTCCAGTGTTGGCAGGGCTGTATTTCTCCTGAAGACTAACAGAGAGTCTGGTGCTTTGACTTTCCAGCTTCTAGAGGAGTGTTTTTCAATCTTTTTTATCTCATGGCTCACTTGAACTTACAGTTAAACTTCTGTGGCACACATAAATTATGTTGATTAAAAAAATGTAACAAAAAAAAAAAAAAAGAAGTAGAAGTGTGCCTTGAATGTCTTGGAAAATAATTTAATTAATGATCTTTAAAGATTTTTGCGGCACACCTAAGATCCTCTCAGGGCACATATGTTGAAAATTCTGTTCTGGAGGCTGCCTGATTACTAGCTCTGTTGCCCCCTTTCCATCTTCAGAGCCAGCAGTGACTGGGGGAGCCTCTTCATGCTTCCCTCTTCCACTTTTAAGGATATTTGTGATAAAATAATCCAGGTTATTCTCCTTTTTAAGGCCACCTGATTAGCAGCAGCCTTAATTCCATCTAACCCTTACTTCCTTTTTTTTTTTTTCCAAGACACAGTCTCAACTTTGTCACATTTGGTAGAGTGCTGTGGTGTCACAGCTCACAGCAACCTCAAAGTCATGGGCTTAAGTGATTCTCTTGCCTCAGCCTCCCAAGTAGATGGGACTATAGGCGCCCACCACAACACCTAGCTATTTTTAGAGACGGAGTCTCACTCTGGCTCAGGCTGGTCTCAAACTCGTGGTCTTGAACTCGTTGGGCAATCCACCTGCCTTAGCCTCCCAGAGCACTAGGATTATAGGCGTGAACCACCGCACCCGGCCTAACCCTTATTTCCTTTTGCCATTTGGCGAGTAGGATGTGAACTTTGGGGGCTGTTACTCTGCCTATCAGAGTGACCAAAGGTTTTTTTTTTTTTTTTTTTATGAATTCATAGATATTTAATATTTTGATATATTTTCATTCATTGCTATTATCCTCCTTTTAATTCTAATTGTCATATCTTTGGACAGTGGAGAAACTTATTCTAGTTGATTCCTGGACATGAACTCTGTAGTCTTTGATAGCTTCCTTCTTTTCTGATGTGAAAAGATGTCTGGGCTCATCTTCTATCTTCCTGCCCCAGGTCTGCAGTCACCCCTTTCTCTGAGGCAAACTTTAGTGTGTGTCAGAATTACCTGGAGAACTTGTTAGAGCATTGCTGATGAGCCCTGCCTACCTTCAAAGTTTCTCATTTAATGGGTCTTGGGTTGGGGCCCAAGTCTGCACATTTGGGGTATCAGGTGATCCTGATTATGCTGTTCTAGGGACTATACTTTGAGAAGAATTGCTTTAAAGAACCTTGATCTTTTTGATAGGAAATGGTATTTAGAAACTACAGTCCAGATGCCAAAGTGGAAACAGATTCTAATCTTTTTCAGTGGAAGGAATGAAGTAATAGAAAATAATGAATTCACATTGATATTTCAAGTTCATATTTATCATTAAAAAAGTTTTTTATGTGTGTCTTACATGCTTAAAGCCTTGTCTCACAGGACGTTAATAATTATTTAATAAAAATATATATACACATATAGTTTCAGATGAACTTACTTAGAACATGATTACTAAAAACAGTTTAAGATTTTTTAGCCCCTTTTGACCTTTGGGCTAAATATCCCACAAAGGATGTACAAATGACTTGCTTTAAAGTTACTGAAATAATTCCTCTCTGTTTAATTAGTCAACTTGTTACAAAGTTAGATTTATTTGTTTGCTCTGTTTTCAGTTTTAGGGGATTTTTATTTTAAGATAATTATGTAGGGTGGCGCCTGTGGCTCAGTGAGTTGGGCACTGACCTCATATACTGAAGGTGGCAGCCCTGGCCAAACCGCAACAAAAAAAATAGCCGGGTGTTGTGGTGAGCCCCTGTAGTCCCAGCTACTTGGGAGGCTGAGGCAAGAGAATCACCTAAGTCCAGGAACTGGAGGTTGTTGTGAGCTGTGTGACCTCATGGCACTCTGCCAAGGGTAATAACGTGAGACTGTCTCTTAAAAAAAAAAAAAGAGAGAATTATGTAAACATTTCAATAACTCCAAAGTGATATCTATAAAATCAGTTCTAGTCTACATGTCTGTGTCTCCTACTTTCTTATAACTATAGACAGTCATTTAATTTATATTATGGTTAAATAAATGGCAATATGCTCATTTCTCTTGGTGTACTCCTCCCCCCTTAACAAATACTCTGAAGATTGCTTTCAGGAAGTATATTTAGAGAGGCTTGTTTATAGGTTAAGAGTGCTCTGTTCCTCTATTTGTGGATATTTGGGTTGTTGACATCCTTTTGTTATTATGAATAGTACTTCAGTATTACAAATAGTACATATTTTAAGTAATCACAATCATAGTGTATACTTTTTTATAAAAAAATTTATTTGGGGCGGGGTATTGGTGGAATTACACCTACGGGGGGAATGTTTTTAAATAGCCCAAAGGCACAGTGCTCTACATAGCAGCACAAGGGCAGCAATTACAGCATTTCGACACCCTTCTTTCTCTACTACCTCCAGCTAATAAGCTTTGCAGAGCCAAGGTTGGTTCCTCCCTAGTAGCTGAAAATGAAATGTTTTGCTTTTACGTTGTTCCGTCCATTCCTCTTTAAAAAACAGGAGATAAGTATCACAACTGTTCAGGTATCTTATAGACTAAAATAACCAAAGAAACAAAGTTTTCAAAAGTGAAAAAAAGTGAAAACTGTATACTTTTATAAGAACATTAGCATAAAATGTTCTTTCTGCTTGGCTGGCTAGAATGGAGCCTGATGTGGAAAGAGCATAACTCTATTACTCGATGATGTTTGCTCCATGTAATGCACTCTCTCTTGAAATAGGTTTAAGAAGTTAATAGAATTAGTTGATTATAATTAGGGATGATGGGATCGGCAGATGAAGGTGGCACAATATACCTCCTCACTGAGTTAGGCAGGCGCTGAAGATGCTTTTCTGGCCCTGCATTGTGTCCACCGGAGTCTGAGGCTAGGCATCCCAGTCCACAGCATGGTAGTCTTTTTAAAAGCCACTCACTACCGACAGTTTCCAGAAAGATTATATGAGGTATATGTATTGTCCGTTTTATTAGGAAATTGAGCCCCCATCCTTGATTATTCTTGATCAAATAATAAGTACTGTGTGACCAGCACTGTATTCAGAAATGCTGGCAGACATATAGAACTATATGTATGCTAGTACCCAGCTTCCCAGAGCTCATAATACTTGTTGGAGACAAAAAAAAAAAAAAAAAACCCAAAACTAAGTAACGTATGGCAATGAGAAAACAATTGTTCATCTGGCATATTGATTTTAAGTACAATAGTCATGCATAGAATAGTACTTAGGAATGCTTCAAAGAGAACATGAAATTTGAGCTAGACTTTTTGCATGATTTGAAAGTTGGACTTTGTAGGTAGAAGATACAGGTAGGAAGACGGAAATATCATAGCACATATGAAATTTAGGAGGGGGATTAGGTAAGACTTGTATAAAGGATGCCATTTTTGGAGTAGTCAAAAGTAAATATAAGTTGGAGAAATAAATTATGGGGATCTCAGATGATCTGGAGATTTGGGCAGGGGAGTCTGAATTGGCATAAAAGCTAATCAAGATTATTTTGAGATTAGGAGTGGAGAATAATATAATAACACAAAGTAGGTTGAAAGGAAAAGTCTGTGCCGATAATAAAAAATATGGGCAGTGACTAGGGCCTCCATTGCCTCCATTGTGGGTAACATTACTGGGAAAAACAAAACACAGAAAATCCAAACATTATTTTAAGGGGGCCAACAATAGATTTGAATTCAATAGAATAAACATGTATTCAATATACCTGTGTATAAGGCTCTATGACAAGTATTGCAGGAAACCTCCAGATGAGGGAGGCAGTTTAAGGTCTGGAATGAGGGGGAGGGTCATAAACCAGTGAGTGCAACACTGAGAAAGACAGAGCCACAGGCACTTCTCACAAAGGTTTTAGAACTACAGAGGGTCTGGGTCTTCATTTTACCAAGGTACAGTTTTAGGAAGGCCTACTGAAGAAAACGAAGATTGGAAAAAGCTAGAAATATCACATGCATAGCATACTTGAGAAATGGAGGTATAATTGGAATTAGGGGCAAACACTGAGTTAGGGAAGAGGATGGGGGTTAATCAGTAAAGCAACACATGTAGGAGGCATAAAATTATGGAAGGTTCACATCTCAAGGAGGAGATTTATACTTTATCAAGACTCCCTTTACAGGGGAGTCTTAAAACTTTTTGTACAAAAATTAATTTATCAAATCTATTCATGGTAATGATAACCCTGATCATGGATCCCAGATAGATTGTGGGAAGACACTGGAGGAAAAACTGATATTGGGGAGGTCAGTTTGAAGTGAGGTTGACTGAGACTGTGAAAATAGTCACAGTGGAGGAAGCAATTTAAGATTCCCTGCAGAGGAAGAATGTGAAAAACCCGACTATTGATCAGACATAGAATTGAGTGGCAAGCAGGGGGCATCCGTACAACTAAGAATTCTTGTTAGTATATTAGGTGGGTGGTAACATCTGTAACTAAAATAGGGAATATACAACTAAAGCAGATTTGGGTCATATGGTAATAAATTATTTGGGGGACATACTCAGTTTGAGGGGCTCGTAGGTCATCATTATTGCAACTTTCATAGGCAAATAAAATAATTGCTCAGAACCCAGAAGAAAAGTCAAGAGGAGAGATGTAGAATGAGTTTCATCCACAGAGAGGTGTTAATATTGAACTTCTGGCATGTAATGAGTACTCCAGAATGAAAACAGAGAAGATGTAGGCTAAAAAATAGACACATGCCTAGGGAATAATAAAAATTAATGGACCCCCTCAAAAAGGAGAAACCACCTAAGGAAGTAGAGAAAAAGGAAGAAAACCATGAGAAGTGATGTTATTAAAGCCGCTTGTTGAGAGGTTTTCTGGAAAAGGCAGGTGGTTGGTCACATATACTGCTTGAGTTAAAATCATGACTAAGAAATATCATTGGATTTTGCATTCAAAAAGCTTCTGGTGACTTTAGCAGCATATAGATTTAAGTAAGCTTGTGGTAGTGAAAGTCAAAAGAGCAGGAAGCAATTGTGAATTGTGCTGCAATAAACGTGCCTCTTGCAACAATATAAATGGAACTGGAGACCATTATCCTAAGTGAAGTATCTAAAGAATAGAAAAACAAACACTACTTGTACCCTCGCTATTAATTTGGAACTAATGGATGAACATAGAAGGTAGCATGTGTGCACAGAGGGAAATATGACTTAATGGAAATTAAAAAGGGGGGGGGGAGGAAGGCATGAGTGAAAACCTACCTAACAGGTAGTACCTGGGTAATGGGCACACTTACTACCCTGACTCAAGCATTACAAAAGCGATCCAAACAAACTGGGAAAATCACTGAGGTTACAAATACGCTCAAAGTGTTTACCATTGAAAAGAAGAACTGGGATCATGCTAGCCTGCAGGGGTGAGAAAACTGGCGAAAAGATCTCAGGGCGACTTTACATGAGTAGGAAAAGAATTCAATGGAAAAAGAGATTGAAAATGAACAGACATGGGAATAATTGTTGCAGAACTAGACAGGAATACTATCAAAGCAAGCTGGAAGTATTAGCCTAAGTGGGGGAGGAATACTTATTGTCAGGCTCAAATATTGTATGCTTAATCTCCTTTAATGTTTTAACAAGGTTATTGGACTCATAGATAAAGTTATATAAATTGTGTACAGAGAGTTGACAGTTGGCATCTCAGTTACAAGCTCCCTATGACCCACAGTTTGAACTCATTCAATCCAGTTTTGTTTTTGCTGGCTTGACCTCATGGCTGCAGACTTGGCTCTTATCCCTCAAATCCTAAGCAACTGGACAGTCTGTTGGACTATATCCTTGGCTTTCGATCTTATTTTAATACCTGGGAACCACCTCTGAGAGCCCCTTGAAATCTGTAGTCAACAAATTGCAAGATCATTGCCCAGAAGAGATTTCCAGGATACACTCTGAGTCTAACTTGCCCTGGAGGGGGCTGCAGAGCCTGTGTCAACACTGAAATGCGCTGCATCATAACTGGGAGATGAAGCACAGCTGCATAACTCTTGGACGTAAATCCTCCCAACTCTGAAATATGGACATTCTTGTGGGAAGGAGATGTGATTAAGAGGAAGAGTTTGTTTTCAGTTCCAAGATTGATGTGACCATAGAACATCCAGGTACAGATGCTCTTCAGAGATTTGAAAATATGGCCTTTCTTCTGGACAAGAAGCTTCCAGTTTCATCTCTGTTATAAGACTGGGCCTTATTATGCATCCCTACAATGAATTCACACACACACACACACACACACACACACATATACACACACATAAAAATATTCATGTGTGCATATATGAATTTAGGGATGGTCCGTCTCTCTAGGTAAGTAGATGTATATTATCTTTTTTTTTTTTCATCTACATCTTTTTAAACATATTTTTTATCTGTGTATTTTTCTTACATAATAACCAAATGAATTTTAGCAAAAGAGTATTTAGCAAAGAGTATTAGGGCTTAGTCAATATTTTTCTGGCAATGAAAATGAGTTGCTTCCCACACTATTTCCCATAGGCTCAGTCTTCCTCTATTTGATTTAAATAAACAAGTTCTAAACAGTCCTCCACTTCCCATGGAGAGCTGTGATCTACTTATACAACCTGCATCCTGGCTCTAGCATGCAGGCTGAGGGAAAGCAAAGCCCCTCTTAAAAGATGGTGGAAGGCTTATAGATTACCTTGTAAGACTGACCCAATTTGTTCATCTCTGGGGAATGCAATTTGTAATAGCCAAAGCCATAAAACATCCATGGGCTTTTCTTATTGACTTCCTTTTCAGTTACTGCCATGAATGTAAGTCATTAGGAAGATTCACTCCAGCAAAGAACCATGGAGATTTAACTAAAATGAGCAAAGTATGGGATGAACTGAAGGTTTTCTATTTGTACAAATGTTGAATTAGTACATCTAAGACATCTGTGGAAATGACCAGATTTGATTCACTCCTTTAAGTGGGTGTCCAGAAAATCCTTCTGCCTTGGGAACTGCACTTTGGCCCAGATTTTCCTGATAAGGAGTTAGCTTCATGTCAGCTGAATGTAATGTAATAAGAACAAAATATGATCTTTGGTTATGCTAGATTTACCAGCACCACCGAAGTTCTTCGGGTAAGACTGACTGGTATGAGTCACTGAGTCTCAAAACAAAACTTTTTCTTCCCTCCAAGAAAACATTCTGTACAGGCCAAGTGTCTCCAGTAGAAGTGGTTGAGAACTTAGCTCCTGCAATTAAACTGCCTTTATCGTGCCTAGACCTGATGCCACTCTGCCCCTCACTCACTGTTTGACTTTGGGCAGGTTGTTTGACTTCTAAGTCTTGCATTTTCTGTGACAAAATTATATGTGGGATTTCCTGTATTTTGCCCTCTAAATCCATTAACCTTCTTTTTCCATTCTCTTATCAACCCCAGGAAACAATCCATTACACAAGGAATAGCAGAATGACTATTTAATTTCCTGGGCATCCCTAAAGTTGTCATAGGGAAAATAAAAAACTATACCTTAATATACCTTTATTTATAAAATATTCACACAAAATACTTACAAAATATTCTCCATGTGTTGGCCACCTCTTTGTCAAATTATGTAACGAATATTTCGTAAATAAAGGCATGTTTAGTTACAATTTCCCATTTTCCCAAAGTATGGTTATTTTAGGGGTGATTTTGGGACATTGTGTATAGTCCAGAATGAGATACTGGGGTGTTAAGAAAGGGAATTAATATTTATGCCAGACGAAGTGTACAAACTGTATTGTTTCAGATAAACTCAAAATACGGCCATCTTTTAAATGGGCTACATCACTGGGTTTGTTTACCCTGGGTTCTGAATAGCTAGCAAGAGATTGAAAGAAATAAGAGAATGATGCCAAACTACTGACTTCCTCTTGGTGGTGGTGCTAGCAAAGTCCTTCATCCCAGGGGTTAAGGACTCCCAGGTGAGTTTCATTGTGTAGCCCTTTCCAAGTTCTCATAACTCCTTAGTTCCCTCCCCTCTTCAGTCCAGAGGAGGTAACTACACCCTCCATTAGCAGCCCAAGGTTACTGCCTTGTCACGTGTAGTCTTCTTATACCATACCTACAACTTTGTAAATAGCTACTTTCTTAAACCCTCTTCAGATGATGCCTATGTGAGAAACTCTTTCTGTTTTGCCAGTACCCTGGTGCACAAAAATCTACACAGCAATTGTACCCACCTCCTGTAGTTCTTGATTGAAGTAATCTATGGGCCATGCATAATAGCAGGCAATCATTAAAAAGTAGTTATTATAAATAATTAATTGTACTTCACAAAGGAGTTTTGGATACTACATCTAATTTTACCTTCAAAATATGTACAACAGGAGGCTAACATTACATTCCCAACTTAATAGTTAAGGAAATTGAAGCTAATTGAGTTAAATGGCCTGTCCAAGTTTATAGCACCAAATAACAGGTTTGAGATTTGAACCTAGGTGTCTTGAGCCCAAAGACATGTTCTTAATTTACCATACCATATTGTGATACTGTTTCTAACCAAGAAAGTCTCTTTTTTTTTTTTTTTTCTTTTTGTCAACCTTCTCTGACATAATTGTGAGATACCATCTTCAATTGTCAATGATAGGGAGTTGCTATTTATTTTTAAAATTGAAAAATATCATGATTAACTTGTGTGATAGAAAGAAAGCAATATGTGGGCAAATGAGACAAAAGACTATTGTCTAGTAAAATCCAAATAGCTCCTGCACTCACTAACATTTTTCTCATAAATTTCAGGTCATTGTTACATTTGTGCTGTGACTCTGAACAATCGATTTGCACACCCCCAAAACACACACCATGTACTCATAGAAACCCTCAGAGGGTGCCTCCCTAGCCAGCACATTGCCCAGAGTCACTGAAGACCTTGCCTCGCTTCTCTCTTGCTCTTGCTCACTCATTTTGACACTGCTGTCTTTAAAGCAGCTTAGAGGATCCTTACCTCTGTCTCTGCTGACAGTGCCGTGATAAACAGGTCAAAGTCTGTGCCAAGGTCACTGTATCCAACTGTTCATAATGCTTTCAGTCTCTGCAGGATAAAGAGAAGGGCCTCCTCCTTTTTTTGAACCACACTGGTCTGGTGAACCTTGTGGCAATAACATTTATACCAGCATTTCACAAGTTCTCAAGAATTCTTCCTTCAGTTTTTGGTGCCCATCCCTCAGGCCATAAGGACACAGACTCCATCCAATGGGCTGGGTGAGAAGTGAACTCCATTCTTTGCCCTTTTCCCTTCTCTATTCAGCCTCGTCTTGCTCCCAGTAAGTAAGTTGCTACACCTATCCATCATTATGCCCCTTCCGTAGCAACTGATGGATGCAGACCCTCGCAGGTAGAGCCCACTAAGCAGCTCCTGGACCCCAGCTCAGTAAACCCGGAGCGCCCTGTGACAGTGACTGTTATTTTGTTATTTCAGATGGAACAATAAACATCAACTCCTAAAAGAAAAAATCTGACCAAGCAGGTCTTGTTAGCGAAAAAATGTCCTAGTTACTGTAACAAAAGTCTCTTCTTTCTGAGGGTCAATTTGACCCATCTTTCCCCAAAGACCAAGTGGAGTTTATGAAATAAGCAAAGCAGGAATTTAGAAATACTGTATTCTCACCACACTTCTGGCTATTTATTTGGCTTTGTGGAAGTCACTTAACCTCACAATGCCTTTGTTTCCTCCTCTGGAAATAGAAAAGAACTAAAAATACTACCCTTATGGAGTAGTTATGTCAATTAGCTAATTAAGGATCAAGAAGTTCCATATAAATGCTAACTACCTCTCTATTCTCATAGCAGGAGACTACTGATGTGTGCTCAGGGGTGCTGCACACATCCCTTTGTTGCTCACTCCTCTCTGGGTGCCTCTACCTGTTGTCAGGCTCACCTGGGCGACCACAGCCTGGCTCTTGGGCTACCAGGACAGTGCTCAGCCCCTCACAGCCTCAGAAGAGCCTCATGTCAACCCTTCCCAACTTACCCATTGTCAGAAAGCAAAGATCCAGCTCCTCATCCGACAAGGACTGTCCTTAGAGAGCAGTCATTAGAAAACCATTAGCACAAATGGATTAATAAATTGTGGTATATGTACACCATGGAATATTATGCAGCCTTAAAGAAAGATGGAGACTTTTCCTCTTTCATCTTTACATGAATGGAGTTGGAACATATCCTTCTTAGTAAAGTATCCCAAGAATGGAAGAAAAAGTACCCAATGTACTCAGCCTTACTATGAAA
>CAUYPK010030298.1:0-14176 GCA_963574355.1 Loris lydekkerianus
CAAATGATGATAAGTGTCTGGCTTCATCTCTTGGTTCTCAATTCTGTTCCATATATGTACCTCTCTATTGTTGTGCCAATACCACACTCATTTGATCACTACAGATTTATAGTATAGTCTGAAGTCTGGTAGTGTGATTCCTCCTGATGTGTTTTTACTTCTGAGTAATGTCTTGGCTACTCAAGGTTTTTTCTGTTTCCATGTAAAATGAAGTACTAATTTTTCCAAATCTTTAAAGTATGACAGAGGTGCTCTCATAAGGATTGCATTAAATCTGTATTTGCTTTGGGTAGTATGGATATTTTAACAATGTTGATTCCTCCCAGCTATGATCATGGTATGTTTTTCCATTTGTTGACATTTTAAGCTATTTCTTTTCTCAGAGTTCCATTATTCTCTTTATTAAGATATTTCATGTCCTTTGTTAAGTACATTCCTAGATATTTCATCTTCTTTGGCACTACTGTAAAAGGAATAGAGTCCTTGACTGTTTTTTCAGCTTGACTATTGTTGGTATATACAAATGCTACTGATTTGAGTATTGATTTTATATCCTGAGATGCTCCTGTATTCCATGATTACTTCTAAGAGTTTTGTAGTTGTGTCCCAGGGTTTTTTCAGGTATACAATCGTACCATCTGCAAAGAGTGAAAGTTTGATCTCCTCTGACCCTATATGGATACTTCTGATTGCCTTCTCTTGCCTGATTGCAATGTCTAAGACTTCCATTACGATTTTAAAAAGCAGTGAAGACTGGGCATCCTTGCCTGGCTCCTGATCTGAGTGAAAATGTTTTCAATTTTACTCCATTCAATATAATATTGACTGTGAATTTGCTGTAGATTGCGTCTATCACTATAAGAAATGTTCCTTCCATACCTACTTTCTTAAGTATTCTAATCATGAAAGGATGCTGGATATTATCAAAAGTTTTTTCTGCATCAATTGAGAGAGTCATATGTTCTGTGTTTTTTATTTTGTTAATATGATGTATTATATTTATAAATTTACGTATGTTGAACCAGCCTTGAGACCCTGGGATAAAACCCACTTGGTCATGGTGTATAACTTGATGTGTTGCTGGATTCTGTTTGCTAGGATCTTATTGAATATTTTTGCATCAATATTCATTAGAGATATTGGTCTATAAATTTATTTTCTTGTTAGATCTTTTCCTGGTTTGGGAATCAGGGTGATATTTGCTTCTTAAAATGTGTTGAGAAGTATTCCCTCTTTTTCTGTGTTTTGGAAAAGGTTAAGTAATATAGGTACTGGTTCCTCTTTAAAGGTTTGGTAGAATTATGAGGTGAAGCCATCTCGTCCTGGGCTTTTCTTTTTGGGAAGATTTTGTATAGTTGATGCTGTTTCAGAACTTTATTTTTTTTTTAATAATTAGGAATATATTTAACAAGAGAACTACAAGAATTGTACTACTAAAAATGATAAAATATTGGTGAGAGAAGTCAGAGATGTAAATAAATGGGGAGGAATTCCATGTTCATGGATTAGAAGACTCAAAACTACAATGGCAATTATTCCTAAATTGAACAACAGATTCAGCATAATAACTTTATATAGACCTACTCAACATTTCTACTTCTTTCTGGTTAAACCTAGGAAGGTGGTGTGTTGCAAAGTATTGGTCTATTTCCTTCAGATTTTCATATTTCTGAGAATATTGTTTTGGTGTTTTTGGCAGTTTTTGGCCGGGGCTGGGTTTGAAACCACCACCTCCCTCGGTCATATGGGGCCAGCGCCCTTCTCCATTTAGCCACAGGCACTGCCTGAGAATAGAGTTTTTTGTAATATTCATTAAGGATTTTTTTTGAATTTCTGTGTAGTCTGTTGTTATTTCATCTTTGTCATTTCTGATTGATGAAATTAGAGATTTTACTCTTTTATTTTTCATTAGGTTAGCCAAAGGTTTATCTATTTTATTGACCTTTTCAAAAAACCAACTTTTTCTTTCATTGATATGTTTTATAGTTCTTTTGTTTTCAATTTCATTTAATTCTGCTCTGATTTTGATTATTTATTTTCTTCTGCTGGGTTTGGTGTTGGAATGTTCTTCCTTTTCCAGTTGCTTAAGATGTCCCATTAAGTTGTTGACTTCCTCTCCTTCTGTTGTCTTGAGGAAGGCATCCAATGCTATAAATTTCCCTCTTAGGAGTGCCTTTGCAGTGTCACACAGGTTCTGATTATTCATGTCTTCATTGTAATTTTGTTCCAAAAATTAGATTTTTCTTCTTTTTTCAATGCCATAATATGGTTTGTGAGTTTCCTGATGTGATTTTTTTCTTTTTCTCTTTTTCTTTTTCTTTTTTTTTTTTTTTTTTTTTACAGATTCTAACTATTTTGTCCTGGGTAGTGTGCCATGATGTTACAGCTCACAGGAACCTCCAACTCTTGAGTTTAAGTGATTCTTTTCCCTCAGCCTCCCAAGAATCTTGGATTACAGGCACCTGCCACCATGCCTGGCTATTTTCTTATAGTTATCACTCTTGTTTGGCAGGCTTGGGCTGGATTCAAACCTGCCAGTTCTGGTGTATGTGGCTGGTGTCCTTAGCTACTGAGCTACTGGCACCGAGGCTCTTTCTGTTTTTCAAATGTGGGCATTGAATGTAATAAATTTACATCTTAAGACTACTTTTCCTATATCCTTCAGGATATGTTAACTTTTGTCTTCATTGTTGTTATGTTTGATGAATTTAATGATTTTCCTCTTTTGTCTCTATCTTGATCTAAGTATCATTCAGCATAAGGTTCATTAATTTCCAAATCTTTGGGGATGAATGATTTTGTTGCAGTTGGGTTCTACCTTTATTGCCTTGTTGTCTTAGAAGATACAAGGTATAATTTCTGTTCTTTCAATTTTGCTGAGATTTGATTTCTATTCTAAGATGTGGTCAATTTTGGAGTATGTACCATGGGCCAATGAGAAGGATGTATATTCCTTAGCTTTGGGATGGTGTGTTCTATATATATCTATTAATCCAATTTGTTATAGGGTGACATTTAAGTCCTTTGTGTCTTTGTTTAGTTTCTGTTTAGAACATCTGTCTGTTTCTGTCAGAGGGGTATTAAAGGTGTACCACACACCGTGAACCCTCACATTTTCCCTCCTTAAAAAACTCTTTTAAATGGTTTTTGGCACTCTAAATTATTTAGTGTTAATCAACTATAATGCTTTCTAAATGTTTAAGGATATTTTAAAAATAATGTTTATTTGGAAGTAAAAAATAGATAATATTTTTACCAAAGTCTTTATTTCAAAAACTATACTTTAAATTTGAATTCACATATAGGTAGAATTTCAATGCTATTGATTCTGTTGAGGTTTGTTTTGTATCCTAGGATATGATCAATTTTGGAGAATGTTCCATGTGACGATGAGAAGAATGTATATTCTTTATCATTAGGATAGAGTGTTCTATATATGTCTATCAAGCACAGTTGTTCTAGGGTCTCATTTAAATCTCTAATATCTTTGATCAATTTCTTTTTAGAGGATCTGTTCAGCTCTGAGAAAGGGGTGTTAAAGTCCCCTATAATTATAGTATTGTAAGATATATTGCTCAGACTAAGCAAGGTCTGTTTCAAGAATCTGGGAGGATTTAAATTGGGTGCATAAATATTTAAAATTGAAATGTCTTCTTGTTGTATTTTTCCCTTGACCAATATGAAGTGACCATCATTATCTTTTTTGACTTTGGTTGTTTTAAATCTACATGTATCTGAAAATAAGATTGCAACCCCTCTTTTCTTCTGAATTCCATTTGCCTGAAAAATTGACTGCCAACCCTTAACCCTGAGTTTTAATTTGTCTTTTGATGTGAGGTGTGCTTCCTGTGTATAGAAAATAATTGACTTGTGTTTTTTAATCCAATCAGCCAATCTATGCAATTGCAATACCTATAAAACAAATATATTTGGTTCTCTGTGTGCAACTGTATGAGTTATCTGTTTATCTTCACTATTTTTTTTTTTTTTTTTTACAGAGCCTCACTTTGTTTCCCTCAGTAGAGTGTTATGGCATCACAGCTCACAGCAACCTCAAACTCTTTGGGCTTAAGTGATTCTCTTGCCTCAACCTCCCAAGTAATCAGGACTAAAGGCACCCACCACAACTCCTGGCTATTTTTCTTTTGTTGTAGTTGTCATTGTTGTTTGGCAGGCCCAGGTTTGATTTGAACCTGCCGGCTCTCATGTTTGTGGCTGGAGCCCTAGCCACTGAGCACAGGCCCAAGCCTACATTCACTATTTTCTTTTTTTTATTTTCACATATACACATGTTCATTAAGCTTTCACTTTTTGCCTTCACAAAATTAAAAAGGCTTAAACTTTAACAAAAATAACAATGATTAAAATGGGCACCAGAAACAAACAAACAAAAAAAACTTGTAAAAAACAAATGAAAACAAATACATTCAGAAAAGAAACCAGATGATTGCTGCAACAAAGTATTAAGCAATAATAATAATAGTAATACAAAGAAAGTAACATTCACATTGTCAAGTAAGAATATGTCTATTATACAATGCTTTGACTCTGAGGTTCAGTATGGAGTCATCAATTAACTACTTCTTATTATTTTTTTCCCAAAGTATCAAAGAATAGACAACTAATATTTATAAATAAAGATAAAAGATAATTTCAAAAATAGATCATGCTGAATCTTATAGACAATAGAAACAGAAGAAATACTTCAAAATCATTCTACTTAATCTGGATACACTTGATAATAAAATTAGAAAAAAATATATTATTATAAAGGGGAAATTACAAACATAATTCCCTTATAAATGAGGATGCAGTATCCTGTATTCTAAACAACATATTAACAAGTTGAAGTAAAAATTAATGTTTAAGAAATTACCTTTAGTCAAAATGAAATCCAATTTATGTGAGAATTCATCACTATTTTCATTCTTCTTCTTTTGTTTTCTTTTCCTTTCCCTCACCTCTTCCCTCCTTCTTTGTCTGGTCTCCCCTTCCCCCATGCCTCACCATGTCATTAATTGCCATTAATTGTATTCATATCTAAATTGAGTACATAGGATTCATACTTCTCCATTCCTATTATGCTTCACTAAGGATAATGTGTTCCACCACCATCCAGGTTAGTACAAATGCTGCAAAATCTCCATTTTTTAAATAGCTGAATAATATTCCATGGTATACATATACCACAGCTTGCCAATCCATTCCTGGGTTGAAAGGCATGTAGGCTGTTTCCACATTTTATCGATTGTAAATTGGGCTGCAATAAACAGCCAAAACAAGTATGTTTATAATAAAAGGCTTTTTTCCCTTCTGGATAGATGCCCAGTAATGGGATTGCAGGATCAAATGGGTGGTCTAGCTTTAGTTTTTTGAGGTTTCTCCAGAATTCCTTCCAAAAAGGTTGTATTAGTTTGCAGTCCCACCTGCAGTGTAAAAGTGTTCCTTTCTCTCCACATCTGCACCAGCATATGCAGTTTGAAGGTTTTGTGATATAGGCCATTCTTGCTGGGGTTAGATGATATTGCAGGGTGGTTTTAATCTGCATTTCTCTAATAATTAGGGATGAAGAGCATTTTTTCATATGTTTGCTGGCCATCCATCTGTCTTCTTTAGAGAAGATTCTTTTCATCTCTCTTCCCCATTGATGTATGGGATTGTTTTTGTTTGCTTGTTTGTTTGTTTGTTTTCTTGTGGATTAATTGAAGTTCTGTATAGATCCTAGTTACTAAGTTTTTGTCTGATTCAAAATATGTAAATATCCTTTCCTATTGGGCAGGTTGTCTATTTGCTTTGGTTGTTGTCTCCTTGGCTGTACAGAAGCTTTTCGATTTAATTAAATCCTACTTTTTTATTGTTGCTGTTGTTACTATTGCCAAGGAAGTCTTCTTCATAAAGTCTTTCCCAGGCTGATGTCTTCCAGTGGTTTTCCTATTCTTTCTTTGAGGACTTTTATTGTTTCATTCCTTAAATTTAAGTCTTTTATCCATCTTGAATCAATTTTTGTGAGTGGAGAAAGGTGCATGTCCAGTTTCAGTCTTTTACATGTGGATATCCAATTTTCCCAGCACCATGTATTGAATAGGGTGTCTTTCCCCCAGTGGACGGACATTCTTGTTAGGTTTATCAAAGATTAGGTGGCTGTAAGTTTCTGGTTTCATTTCCTGGTTTTCTGTACAATTCCAAGTGTCTATGTCTCTATTTTTGTGCCAGTACCATGCTGTCTTGACCACAATGGCCTTGTAGTACTGCCTAAAATCTGGTATGGTAATGCCCCCGGCTTTGATTTTATTACTAAGAACTGCCTTAGCTATACGTTTTTTTTTCCTGGTTCCATACAAAATGCAGAATCATTTTTTCCAAGACTTGAAAATAGAATTTTGGTATTTTAATAGGGATGACATTGAATTAGTAAATTGCTCTGGGAAGTATAGACATTTTAATAATGTTTATTTTTCCCAGCCATGAGCATGTCATGTTCTTCCATTTGTTAAAGTCCTCTGCTATTTACTTTCTTAGGGTTTCATAATTTTCTTTATAGAGGTCCTTCACCTCTTTTGTTAGGTATATTCCTAAATATTTCATTTTCTTTGGGGATATGGTGAAGGGCGTTGTGTCTTCCATTAACCTTTCATCTTGGCTGTTGTTGGTATATATAAAAGCAACTGACTTGTGGACATTGATTTTATATCCTGAAACATTACTGTATTTTTTAATGACTTCCAAGAGTATTGTGGTTGAGTCTTTAGGGTTCTCTAAGTATAAGATCATATCATCAGCAAAGAGGGAGATTTTGACCTCCTCTGCTGTGATTTGGATGTTTTATCTAATTGTATTGTCTAGAACTTCCAGGACTATATTGAATAGTAATGGTGACAGAGGACAACCTTGTCTGGTTCCAGTTTTAAGAGGAAAAGCTTTCAGTTTTACTCCATTCAGCCACTCTATTCCTCTTCAGTGGGGAATTAAAGCCATTGACATTTATTGAGATAATTGATAAAAGTGTGGTAGTGATCTATTTAGCTTATTTTGTGAAAGTCCATTGCTTAGTTTTGTCTTTTGCATCATTGTGAAAGCTATGTTCTGTCCTTTAATTTCTGGATGTTTACTTTGCTGAAGGTCCATTGTGGTGGTCAATGTGTAGAACAGGTTGAAGTAATTCATGTAAAGCTGGTCTTATTGTAGCAAATTTCCTCAATGTTTGTATATCAATAAAAGGTTTGATTTCTCCATTAATTTTAAATCTTAACTTAGCAGGATATAGAATTCTGGGCTGTAAACTGTTCTGTTTAAGGAAATTAAAGATAGATGACCGTTGTCTTCTGGCCTGAAAAGTTTTGTTAGAGAAGTCTGCGGTCACCCTGATAGATTTGCCCCTTTAGGTCAGTTGGCGCTTACTTCTGGCAGCTTACAAAATTTTTTCTTTTGTCCTGATTTTAGATCGTTTCATCACAATGTGCCTTGGAGAAGCCCTATTTGAGTTGAGGTAACCAGGAGACTTATATCCCTCTGAAAAGAGTATGTCAAAATCTTTGGTAATATTTGGGAAGTTTTCATTTATAATATTCTCTAGAATGGCTTCCATTCCTCTGGGGCATTCTTCTTCCCCCTCAGGGATACCGGGAGCCCCATAATTCTGCCAGTGAATGTTCTGCTTTCTCTCTCTTCTTTTATGCCTCTTTAACTATCTGAGTAATCTCTAGAGCTTTATCCTCTACCTCTGAGATTCTTTCTTCTGCATGATCTAACCTGTTGTTGATACTTTCTATTGCATCCTTAAGTTCCCTAATTGACTGCTTCAATTCCTTCAGCTCTTCTATATCCTTTCTATATTCTTTGTCTCTTATTTGATTCTGTTTTTAGATTTCCTTTTGGTTATTTTCCACTTTATCAACAATTTCCTTTATTGTTTTCATCATATGTATTTTAAATTCCCCTTCTTTCATTTCTAACACATCTTTATAGGAGGAATACTCTGCTGTAGCTACCTCATGATCCCTAGAAGGGGTTAGTATTTTCATGTTGCCAGAATTTTTCTGCTGATTCTACTTCATGAGTGCTTTCTTGTACCTGTTTCTATGGCCTAATTTTCCTTTCACTTCTTCTTGCTCTTTAATAACTTTCCCTCTGGCCTAAAGATTTAATGAGAACTTTTGGTATGGAAACAGAAGATTAAGAAGATTGAAGAGCAAGAAGGAAAAAACAATTTTAAACAGAAAGAAAAAAGAGAAGGAAATGGGCATGAATAAAAGGAAATATTAACAAGAAGAAAGGCACCAAAAGAAGGAAACAGGAGTAATATAGGTGTATAGTAGGGTACTGTGAACCAACCTTAAAAACTCCCAATCTCTATGGGTGCTGGCATGGGTGGTTCCCTTGAGGTCAACAGCTCTTTGCCAGCCAAATCAGACACAGTACCCCAACTCCACCAGGTATAGAGGAAAGACAAAAATACCATAAATCAAACCAAAACAAACAAGCAAAAACCCTTATGGGATAAAATTGGAGAAGAAAAAATAATAATAATAGGGGCAGAAGCACTGACAAAAATGAAATTTTAATTGTTAAAGAAAGCAAAAATGGAAGATTGTATTTAAACTAGAATAGTGGGGGGGGGAAGGAGAAAAAAGAGCAAAAAGGAAAAAAAATGTCAAGGAAAAATGTTAAAATTAAGAAGAGGAAAAAAATGAACAAACAAACAAACACTCACAACCAAACAGTAAATATATCTTGCTAAATATTGTCCAGGCAACAGGTGATCTTCTGAGGTATGAGATGTTGATGGCAATATTAATAACAGCTGTTTGAGATGAGGCCTGGAAGCCTCAGCTGGTCTCTCAGACCCACAGGCTTGGGAGCCCAAATGTCTCCTCAGCCCACTTTAAAAAACACTCCAAACTATAAACCTTGGCTAAGCAGAGCACTTATCGCTGGGATCTCTCCTGGCGTGGCTGCCCGCTTATCCAGTATGCCAAATCCTGACTCCTTCTATGCCCCTGAGGGCCAAGGCTGTTAATCTACCAAACACTTGGATCTCTGCACTTTCCCAGTGTCTCAGTCCCTGCCTTTGGGGAGCTCAGTCACTAAATTACTCACCAAGATCTCCCAGCCTGCCGATCCCCATGCTGCAACACGCAGGGGCAGCTCTCCCACATTAACTGTGGATTGCCCACAGCTAAAGGATATTAGCTCCCTCTGGCTCAGCAGCTCAGTCCAGGGCCCCAGACAGGTGTCCTTTTTATAAACGGACCCTTTTTCCTGTGGGAATATGTCTACACTGGGCTTGCTGGTTCAAATGGTAGGTATATTTTAAAATCTTTGTATCTCCAGACAATTCTCCATAGACTTGCACTAGTTTCCAGTACCACTAACAGTGTATAAGAATTCCTTTCTCTCCACATCCACGCCAGCATCTGTTGTTTGGTGAATTTTTAATGTGAACCATTCTCATTGAAATTAGGTGATATGTAATTGTGGTTTTGATTTGCATTTCCCTAATGATAAGAGATGGTGAATTTTTTTCATGAGTTTTCTGGCCATTAGAATATCATCATTTGAAAAGCTTTTGTTCTTTTGTCTAGTTTTTAATGGGGTTGTTTGGTTAGTTTTTTGCTGATTTGCTTGAGTTCCTTGTAGATTCTGGTTATCAGTCCTTTATCAGGTGTACAGCATGCGAATATTTTATCCAATTCTGTAGGTTGTCTATTTGCTTGTTTCATTGTTTGCTTGGCTTTGAAAAAGCTTTTTAATTTGATCAGGTCCCACTTATTTATTTTGTTGTTGCTGTGATTTATTTTGGGGTGGTCTTCTTAAATTGTTTTTTGACTAGGCTGATATCTGTAAGAGTTGTTCCAATATTTTCTTCGAAGATTCTTAAAGTTTTCTGCCTTAGGTTTAAGTCTTGTATCCAACATGAATTAATTTTTATGAGTGGTATGTTTTTGTTTTTTGATGAGAGATGCAGATTCTGTTCTGGTCTTTTACATGTGGCTATCCAGTTTCCCAGCACCGTTTATTAAACATGGATTATTTTCCTCAGTTTGTTTTTCTCTGTTTTGTCAAAAATCATATAGGAATATGAGGATGATTTCATCTCTGCATTCTCTGTTCAGATTCATACATTTATGTCCCTGTGTTTGTGACAGTACCATGCTGGTTTGGTTACTATAGCCTTGTAGTATAGCTTAAAGTCTGTAAAAATGCCTTTTGCTTTGTTCTTATTGTGTAAGGTTGCCTTGGCTATTCCAGGTCTTTTTGGGTTCAAGATGCATAGCACTATTTTTTTCTATGACAATAAATAGCATTGCTATTTTAATGGGAATTTCATTGAATCTGTGAATCACTTTGGATAGTACTACATATAGCCATTTTAAATACTGCTGATTCTGCTGACCATGAATATGGTACACTCTTATGTCTCCATCCTCTGCAATTTCATTCCTCAAGAGTTTCACAATTTCCCCTACAGAAGTATTACACTCCTTTGTAAGTTTATTCCTAGCTATTTTATTTTATTTGTTGGTACTGGGAAAGGTATTATGTGTTTTTGATTATCAGCTTGACTGTTGTTGGCATATATTAAAGCCACTGATATATATGCATTTATTTTGTAGCCTGAGATTTTACTAAATTTATTTAACAATTCTAGGATTGTCTTGATTGAATCTTTGGAATTTTCTAGATATAAGATGTCTTCAGTAAAGAGCGATAATTTGACTTCTTTCCCAAATTAGATATCCTTGATTTCCTTCTCTTGCCTGATTGCTCTGGCTAGGAATTCCATTACTATGTTGAATCGAAGTGAAGATGTTGCACTTTAGGTCTTCTTAGTGATATCTCAACTACTTGTTGCCTTCAAAGAGACCTGTGCTTACTAGAGGTTAATAATTTTTAACTGAGTTAATAGTTTGAAGAAGCAGAAACTCTGCATCAGGTACATCATAAGCAAAAGAAACTTGACTTTATGGCTTTAAAATTCACATAGCTGTCAACTTTTACCATCCTCTGAAAGGAATAGAGGAAGAGTAGGAAGGAGGTGGTGCTGCTACCACACTGTAAGTGATTTGGCACTAAACCTGTTGGGAAGAGTTGGGAGATGATTTACTTAGAATGGTGCACATATTTAGCAATCAAAAGCAACAGACAGCAGCTACAGCAATACAAACGGTAAAAACAAACACAAGAAGTGTCTGTACAGGCCAGGGGCAGTGGCTCACACCTGTGATCCTAGCACTCTGGAGAACGAGGTTAGTGGATTGCCTAAGCTCATGGTTTTGAGACCAGCCTGGGCAAGAATGAGACCTGGTCTCTAACAATAGCTGGGTATTGTGACTGGCGCCTGTAGTCCCAGCTACTCTGGAGGCTGCGGCAAGAGAATCACTTGAGCCCAGGAGTTTAAGGTTGCTGTGAGCTATATCGCCATGACACTCTACGAAGGGCAACAAAATGAGACTCTGTATAAAAAAAAATAAAAAAATGTATACATGCATAGGTTTGGACAGAGTGAAGAGAAAAAATGTAGGATTTCTTTGGCATTAGGGGAAGAGGTTTTCCCTGGGGGAACATTTTCAGCTCAAAATTTTTAAATTTGAAGAAGCTGTACCTTTTGGGTATCTGTGTACTCTTTTCTCTAGATCTCTGGGTGCATGTTTGTCTTATTTCAATGCACCTTTCACCTAAGCCTTTTACTTCATTTTTTAGCATGGTTCTACCTGAGAATAAGAATCTCCAGAAGTTAAAAATGACAGGAACCTGGAAATTTGTGTAAATCCTGATAAATAAGAACACTTGACTGTAAAATGAGAAATAGAGCTAAGCACAGTATCTGAAGTGATAATCAATCGTACAGCAAAGAGAATGACAGACCAGGATATAAATAATCCTAAAATGAAAGGAATATGTCTGCCTTCTTGTTAGTCTGAATAGAAACTAAAGCCTTTAATACTCCCATCATCTTTTGATATGAGAGAAATTAATGTTCTCCTCCTCTTCCCAGCATTGGGCAACCCTGATTATAATAAACCTAATTGTATCTCTGAGTATTATGCCATTTCTAGTAGTTAAAAGTGCATGCAAAACTTTATTTTTAGTATAATTGAAGATGTTTTTAAAAATTTAGAAAATTTAAAAATAAATATCTTTCCTTTAAACACCATAGTTATCTGAGGCATATTTGAGAGTGGCTATAAATTTTGAAAATGAACTTATTAATTTCATTAGCAGAATCCTGAACAAGTGAACTTTTGCAAGTGTTGATTTGGGATATGAACCTTATTATATCTAAAATAAGTTTGTTAATTGACCTAAATTTGAATTGTTTTAGCATCAATAGTATGTGACTCATTTTTCTCAGCCATATTTGAAAATGACTAATGCTAAAAGTGAAATTTTATTGAGAAATCCCTCCTGCAATTTAAATGCTATAGATTTATAACATCAACAATGCATTGTAGCATAAATACTGCAGTATTTTGTGTTGTAAGTATTGTTCTAGGACTCAAGCACTGTGGTCAATCATATGAACATTAAATGCACGCAATAAATAAAAGTCTAATGTAAGCATTCAAATAGCTTAATCTTATTGTTACTTTCTCATCCTTTTTTAAATCTGTTGCATTAGACTGATGAAATATCATACACCTATAATAATATTAATTATAATAGAATTATATTATAATATATTAATATCATTACATTATAGTATATAATTAATAATATTTATATATTATTAATAATATTAATAATAAAACTATTATTATTATTATTGGTTGCTTTGAATGGGACAAAAGTAATCTCTGTACCAATAGAGAGCTCTAGTGCTTTAGTTGCCTGATTAAAGAGAAAGCAAAGTAAAAGAAGTCTCTTTGTAATAGTTCTCATGATACCAATATATTATAAATGAGACTGAAAATAAATGAACTGATAATTATTATTGAATATTATTATTGTCCGATTATTATTGAATAATTTCATATGCAATAATATAGGAATAAATTCAGTATTAGAATGTTATCTGTATAGGGCAGCGCCGGTGGATCAGTGGGCAGAGCCCTGGCCCCATATAACAAGGGTGGCGGGTTCAAACCCGATCCCTCCCAAACTGCAACAAAAAAAATAGCTGGGTGTTGTGAAGGGTGCCTGTATTCCCCAGCTACTTGGGAGGCTGAGGCAGGAGAATTGCTTAAGCCCAGGAGTTTGAGGTTGCTGTGAACTGTGACAGCATAGCACTCTACCGAGGGCGATACAATGGGACTCTGTTTCACAAAAAACTCCATTTATTTTCAGTCTAATTTATAATATATTGGTATCATGAGAACTATTACAAAGATACTTTTTTTTTTTTTTTTTTTTTTTTTTACTTTGCTTTCTCTTTAATGAGGCAACTAAAGCACTAGAGCTCTCTATTGGTACAGAGATCACTTTTGTCCCATTCAAAGCAACTCACTTGCTTTGCTTTTCATTGGTTTTACTATCTTTGGTATCCTGTATTTTAAGTTAGCACAAGAAAAAACAAGCAAAAAAATTCTCTGAAGTATTGATAAATGAAAAAAGTCAAACCTGTTAGGATAATTTGGTTAAAAAGATTTATCTTATTTATTCCTATATGCCAATTGTAATACTTTTTTTCTTTTTACAATCCTCCCCTATTCCTCAGCAATTATTAAATCAAAAGAATATGATTTGATCAACCAACTACTAGATTGACATCGTAACTTTATTTTTGAAGGGCAAAATGACAAAGCATTAGACATCTTAAATTTTTCATCATAGAACATGATACAAAGTAGAGACCATGATGGAGAAAGGTTTCTTTCTGACTCCTGCCTGGCTTATTGGTTCACAGGTATCACAATCAGTATTGTCTTAACTGCTTTTCCTTTCATATTTAAATGAATCAAATATCAGTTGTAGTTCTCCCTTGGGTTTAAGTAATACTGCAGTTTTACTATGAAATAATTAACACCTTGTTTTATAGATCTTTTTTTCAGTGCATTGTACTATTAATTTTGGCTAGAGTATTCTTCTGTCTTATTGACTACAACATGAAAATATCAAAATGTTATATAGTAATCATTTTTTTCTTGATATAAGAAAATACTTTTTTTTTTTTTTTTTTTTTTTTTTTTTTTTTTTTACGTGTATTAATAATTAAACCAGCGTTGGGGTCCCGGGCGTG
>CAUYPK010030299.1:0-14652 GCA_963574355.1 Loris lydekkerianus
TCCTTTCACTTCCTCTTGCTCTTTAAGTTCCCGTGCCTGTGGACTAAGGTTTCAATGAGTCCTTTTGGTACAGGACCAGAAGGATGAGAAGGTTGAAGAGCAAGAAGGGATGAAAGAAAGAAAGAAAGAACAAAAAGAAAATAGAGAAAGGATAGGGGGTAAAAGGAATATTGACAAAAAGAAGAGAGGCACAGAAAGAGGGAGACAGAGCAATATAGGTGTACAGTAGGGTACTTTGACACAACTTTAAAAAAAAAAAAACAACCTCTGGGGGTGGTCGGTTGGGTGGTTCCCTTGAGGTCAGCAACTCTTTGCTAACCTGATTGGACACAGTACCCCACCTCCACGAAGTAGAGAAGAAATACAAAAATGCTATAAATCAAACAAAAACAAGCAAACAGAAAACTTTACAGGATAAAATTGGTTGAAAAACCAAATAATAGGGGAAGAAACACTAGCAAAAATGAAGTTCTAATTAGTGAAAAGGGCAGCAATGTGAAATTGTATTTAAACTAGAGAAATGGAGAAAGAAAAGAAAAAAAAAGAAAAGAAAAAATATGTACAGAAAAGGTTGAAATTAAAAAGAACAACAACAACAAAATAAACAAAAAACAACAAACAAACAAAAACAACCAAAAACAAAGCAGTATATATATCCTGTTGAATATTGTCTGGGCAACAGTGGTCTTCTGGGGTATGAGATGTTGATCACAATGCTGATATGACTGGAGGCCTCTGCTGATTTCTCAAATCCCACAGGGTAGAGAGCCTAAATCTCTGTTCAGCCCTCTTAAAAGGCACTTTAAACTTCTAAACTTGGCTAAGCAGAAACTTTCCCAGAAAGTGCTTGTCGCTGGGATCACTGCTAAAGTGGCTATCCACTTACCCAGGGTGCCAAAACTGGTCTCACTCTGCCCCTGAGGGTTAAGGCTATAAGGCAGCTTAGTCCCTGCCTTTAGGCTGCTCAGTCACTAGGTTACTTGCTCCTGCCCGATCCTTGCTCTGTGACCCTGAGGGTGGAACTTGCTGGGGCAGTTCTCTCACAATGGTTCCCTGCAGCCCACAGCCAAACACTATTAGCTCCATCCAGCTCAGCGGCTCAGTTTGGGGCCCTAGACAATGCCCAAAGTTCTCCGCACTCCTGCTCAATCTCTCCCCAAGGCAGTTCAACTGAGTGCCAAGTCCAAAAACACCAAAACAGTTCACAGGTAAGGCCTTTCTGGTTTGCAGTCTTGCTAGTGCTGTACTTAACAGCTGCCAGCGGAATTAGACTGATCAAACACATGCAACCACTTGCCAGTTTTCCACTGTTTTTGTCCTCCTCTTGGAGTCCTGAAGTCTCTCACTGACTCCCTGTATCCTCAAAGGGATGATTATAGGCAGATCCCATAAGCCAGAGATGCCTGGAGTCTTATCTCCCCAGACTCCAGTGCCCAGTTACAGGGAAGCTGTTACTCAGTCACCATCTTGCTCTTACTCCTCATTTGCTCTTTTCTTGTTGATTATTTTGAGTTCTCTGTTGATTCTAGATATCAGCCCTTTGTCAGATTAGTAGTATGCAAATATCTTCTCCCTTTCTGAGGACTGCCTGTTTGCTGTAGTTGTTGTACCCTTAGCTATGCAAAAGCATTTTAGCTTAATCATGTCCCATTTATTTTGGGCTTAGCTACAATTGCCAAGGGGGGCTTTTTCATAAAATCTTTTCCCAGACCAACATCATCAAGAGTTTTCCCACACATTTTTCTAGAATTTTTATCATAATTTTAATTGATAGAAATGATCTTTCCATCGCCTACAAACAGCCATTTGCTCTTGCTCAGGCATAGATGATGGAGAGTATTCATCCTCTCAGAAAACATTATTATCTTATACCTAATTTTTGGAGACTTAAATTTTTATCTAGTGTCCTAAATCCCAGCACATCCATTTGGAACTGGAAAAAGAAATTTAATCCAAACTATTAGGAAAAATATATATATAGTCTAAACCACTGAGGAACAAAACAACAATAACAAAAATAAGAACAACAGAAAAAAAACATTACTCCCTCTCGTGGATTGCAGCCCCACTGATTTTTAAGCTTTTTATTAACCTTAGTGCATCTCAGACAGCCTCTTTCCCAATAGGGTTCAAGCTGCCATGATGCCATGCAAGATATAACAATGAGCTGTAACCATCAGGGCCAAAGCATTCTAATTAGTCTACAAGAACAGTGTCCTCCTCTCTCACATCTACACATTTCTACTTTCTTAAGCCTTTTCTGATTCTCATGCATAGGTCCCTTTGTGGAAATTTTCTGAGTAAAAACTATACAGTATCTTGTTCAGTTAACTAGCTCTTTGCTTGGTCAGAAAGAAAGTTAACATGCAAATAATCTCATCTTGCCAATTTTCAGTATGGAAAGTGAGTTCTCCCTTGAAAAGTTCTGACATTGTAGAGTAGAAGCCCATATGGTGTAGGTTCTGAGTTTATGAGGGTCACATTGGGTCTGTAGCCAATCAACAGTTGCTACCATCTGAGACAACTTTATAGAAATATGTTGTTCCAGGCTGACCAAATTTTGCCTCTTAGCAACCCAGAAGAGCAAGAAAATTTTAACTATTTAGGTTTCGCATCAATGGTAGACAGCCACTGCATCAAAAGTCACATCCTATAATGCAATCTAAGTATTGTTTAGAAGGGCTGAATCCAGCCCATCCACATAGGGAATTATATATTTCCCTGTGTGATGTGCTGGTCATTGTTATCCTCAACTATCATGTCTCAGAAGACTCATGGTTTAACAAATTTTTTCAAGGACATTAAAATTACCAAGATGTCATTCTTCCTGAGCTAAAACATCATTCTTCACCCTACTGGTAGATTCTTTTCACCTCCCTAACTCAGAGAAAATTCCTCACTGGCTGCCCTTTTCTAAGTCATAGAGCTGAGAATAGGACCAAATTTCCTGGCTCTTGTAGTTTTATCCCCAGTTCTTCTTGGTTTTAGAATTACATATACACTGTTGGTGTGCCTCTTTGGCTCCAACTATGTTATTAAACTATTATTACCTAACAATACTCCCATTAATCACTGTGACAGATGGAAACCAGTCCTGGTCATGTTCTCCAAACTCAACGTCAAACAGTCCCAATGCTAATGCAGATGACGCCAGCCATGAATTAGCCCTAAAAGCTTCTGTTTACTCCCCTCTCCCTTTCCTATGACTCTCCAATGCAATGCCTTTTTCTTGTCACAAGCCTCTACATTTCTATAAGGAACAACTCCTCGTGGAATTCGGAGGAATGGTTTTCTGTTGACAGACGCCATATAATGATGATAAACGATGGACACGTCAGCAGTCTTAAAACTGTTATTCCCCCAGCAGCACACTTCCAAATACACAGAGTGTTTCTACAAGTTTAATCAGCAGAAAGCTGCAAACCTGGAAAAAATTCTCCATTCAGGCTCCGTTCACAGGCAAGGGAAAAGAAGTGATACTAAACAGAAAATGTAAATCACCTGTGAGGTAATATGCCCCCAAATGATGCCTTGAAAGTGTTGAGGGTACATAAACAGTTTCTTTACAAAAAGAGCTTTGTTCCGACTTCACCACGAATGGGGATGCTGGTTCACTTTGACTTCTCTGAATAAATTACAGCTTAGAGTAGAGATCCACGTAATAGTGAAAGTCTTCCTCTGAAAAAATACATATTTTTTTAAACTCTTTTCTTGAAAGTCATTTGATATCCTAACATCAGAAGAAGATATTAGGCACACAAGTCCTTGTGACTAGCAGGTTATTAAGAGAAGGAAATATGTAATGAAGAGATCAGTTCAGAGATACACAAATAAAACTTTGCTGCTCACACTGATAGGTGCTAAAACGTTTCAAAAGATGGTTTTTCACAGGCTTGTTGGATGAGGATGTTCTCTACTGATTCCATTGAGAGACAAGAAGAGAAATTAGCATAAAAGAGAACATTGCAAAAGTTGCTAATGCCTTTGCTTTTGACACCTCTATTGACATCTTGTTGATTGATTCGATCACTAAGTACCACAGCCAAATACAGCTTCGAAGTCCAATACGAATAGCCACTAGCCACATGTAATGATTTAAATTTTAAATTAGTTAAAATTAAACAAAATGCATTTTTTGCTTATAGTGGCCACATTTCAAGTATGGGATAGACACATGTGACTGGTGGTGACCATATAGAATATTGCAGATGATAAGAACATTTTCATCCGTACTGTTGGACAGCAATGGTAGAGTATACAGTCATTCATCCACTCAGTAAATATGTATTGAATACAACAGAACCAAAACAAAACATTCCTTAAGGAGCAGACAGAAAAGAAACAAAGAAACAAATAAATGAACAAGATTGTTCTACCTAGCATTGATGGCTATGAAGAAAATACAATGAGATGACAAGGTAAACAATGACTGGGTCCGGGGGCTGAGTGGAGGTGGGGGCTGGTTTTTATCAGATGGCCACTGAAGCCCTCTCTGAGGAGGTATCATCCAAGCAGAGCCTCAAATGATAAGCAATACACCTGTAGTCCCAGCTACTTGGTAGGCTAAGACAAGGGGATTGCTTGAGCCCAAGAGTTTGAGGTTGCTGTGAGCTATGATGCCATGACACCCAACCTCAAGGTGACTGAGTGAGACTCTGTCTCAAGAAAAAAAAAAGACACACAAGAGGCATTCATGGAAACCCAAGGATGGAGCATTCCAGTTACAGGCAAGAGAAAGTGCTCAGGCCCTAATGAAGCAACCTGTTGGAATATTCAAGAGGCAGGAGGAAGGCAAGTTGGCTAGATGTACAGAGATGTGAGGTAAAAGGTGACCTCAGCACAGGCCTGGTCCAGGAGGACTCTGTCCGTCACAAGGGAGGGTTCTGAATTTATCCTTCAAGGAACCCAATGTAACACTGCCTTAAAGCTCTCAGTTCAGAAAAAAATATACTTCGAGGAAAAATTCATCCTTGGCTGCTTCTCAGCAAAAGTGATCGTGATCAAGAGCATGGCCTAGGTTTGCAGGCAGTTAGGAATAATCAAACCTTACTCTTATTCAGCATTTGCTCTAAGAGTCGTGCAGAATTTTATGAACATCTCACAACTTCATGGCTTTCTCCAACTTCTTTTAGGAACTACTAGTATAGTTCCTAAAGAGATGAGTAGCTAAGGGAAAAAAAGCACCCAACAAAAGACAGTGAGGGACTAAGAAGCTAACTCCACACCAACAGCTCAGGGCTAGAGATTACACAACGTGTATCTACCCAGACACAAGAGTCATGGCAGAATCACCCTGCCCATTTCTAAGAGAAAATAGGATCATTTGCTGGAATAGTAATAGACTCGTATATTTCAGTGATAGAAGGAAACTTGTCAAACCCAGGAAACTGAGGCCCAGAAAAGGTAAGTTACTTTTCAGTGCCATATGGTAAAGGATTTTCTATTGTTACCTAGATGAGTTCATCATTTTTTTTTTCATATTCTTTCTTTATATCGTTTACACCAAAAATGTAATCATTTTTAAATGAGGTGAAATTGGCTTTATTCATGAACCAAGAGGACACTTACACAATAAAGATGAAATTGATTTTTCAAAACTCCGTAGAAGAACACCGTGGCTGCTTTACCTTTTGTTCTGAGTCTGTTGGCTGGAACGGTATTGTTTTTGTGGACACAAAGGAAGGCAGCTATGCTAACCACTATACCACCAACGCCTGCTTTGTGGACACTGAGGTTGCCAGACAAGGTGTTCTGAGTATGTAGGTAAATGTGGGAGAACCCATGAGGCACCAAAGGGAACCCTTGATTTCACATGAAATCTCAAGGGACAGAAGATTCACTAAGGGACAAATCAGAAGGTGTACATGGCCAATGCCACCCATATGGAAATTTTCTTCCTAAGATTTACAAACAGGTCCTATGTACCACTGCTCTTAGCTTCTGCCAAGATGAGAAGTTAACAGAAAACGCAAAGGTGAGTTTCTACCTTATTTCTCTTTTCTTTTTCTCTCTTGACACAGTGTCTCACACAATCAACCACAGCACTCCCTTTGTTTTCCTTTTCAATGGGGTGACTAGCTACCATTCAACATTTAGCCCATTTACACATATTATACTATTTCTTTTTCAAATACTTTATTTAAAAAACTCTCAAATTTAACATTACAGGAACCTAAAGTAAATGAGAAATATTCTTCTACTTTTAAAAAAAACTTGTTCTAATTAAGCAGTTCACTTTTATGTCCAGATGCTAAGTTGGAAAGTTTTTTTCCCCCCTTTGTAAGAATAAGATGTGTCCCAAAGTACCGGTTCTGATTTTTAGCACATTTTCAATGTCTGATTCTCTGTAGTGTTTGTTATGGGGGTGATGCTGGTGGAGAATGAACTCAAAGGGATCACATCAGGTACATGGTTAATGAGGATAGTGGCAGGACCTAAAAGGTCAAGAGTCCTAACCATCCCACAGGCTAAGTAGCCAGGCAGGTCACAAGGTAGGGCACTTATGCCTCCAGACTTCCTGTCTCCCTCACTAAAACGAAGATGACACACTGTCTACTGGTTGATTACCAGAGTGGAGTTAGTGCACAAAACACAAATCAAGAGATTTAGAAAAGTTGCCAGATAGACAAACACATCAAGATGAATTAACCCTTCATTTCTCACATAGTCAATCATTTCTAGACTAGACTTTGGAAATCCAAACACAATGTAAGTGAGAAATCACATTGATTATGGATGAAAAAATATAAAGTATTTATTGCAAAATATTCCCAGGGAAGAATGCAGCGCTGCAGGGAAAAAGACTGGATTCCAATTTTTTTAAATTCCAATTATAAGTATTGTGTTTCATCCCACTACTGGATTCTCCTCTGACATAACTTTCATACTCAGTCTCCTAGAGGAAGTGCTTCATTCATGCTCCTGTATAGTTTTAATAAATATTTACTGACTACCTACCATGATCAGTTACTCTGTTAGATGCTGTTGTCAAAGATATAAAGATAAATAAAATAACTTAAGAAGCTGAAAAAGTTTAAGTGGAAGAGGTGAATCCGCACCTGAGTGCAACCTGCACATGTTATGATATCAGACCCAGAACCTGAGTTGCCAGAGACAAGATGCACAGAATGAAATCTAAATGGATTATACCCATAGACGCTGGACAAAACAGAATATTCCACATGGATGATGGAACCTTTAACACAAGAACAGCACAAGTAGGATTATTGAAATAGGGAAATATAAACTGTCCTGTTATATACAGATATAACAAGCTGTTCTCTTTACCTACAACTATTTGTCATTAAAAAAAAAAAAAAGATGACCACAGAATTCACCTTACAGTAAGTTCAGTAAAAATCACCCCTTTTTTGCGAAGAACCAGTGCTAATTAAAATATACAAGCACAATAAGCAGCAACATCATTATACATCTTCTGGCACTGAACATTTCACCAAAATCATTCTGGTGGCAAGCTCTAAAATACTGCTGTCTGAACAAAGAAATGAAAACTCTTCTACTCCCAAGTTCAATATTTTCTGAGGAGGATGTGGTTTTATTCGTTGTCAATCCCAACTCTTGCTGGAACACATTTTTCTAATTCATCCAGAGAGTTGTCAACAGGTTGCCTAAGTTGCCCGTTCCTTCCTGGGCTGCTGTTCCTTGTGGTATTTTGCAATAACTCATAAATAACTTGCCTCGCCACTATCGCTGCTCTGAAAAGTAAACTGCATTCTTCCTCTGTTTCGGAAAAATGAACGTTTTTCAAAATAACAGAGGCACCAGATCAAAGGGCCCGATCGTGTATACAAGCCCAAGAAAAGCCACTCCGCACTGAGTCAGAGCCGTGAATGAACAGATTTTGCAAGTTCCCTTTTCAATGAATGCGACAAAACACAACAGAGATACATTCATATGTGTGTGTGCACAGAAAAGCACATTCAGCCAAACGCACACCCCTTCCATCCTGCAAGATAAAAGCACGTGAGATTCCTCCTGACTCCTACTTGGAAAATGTATTTAATGATGGAAAAGAAATAGATTCTAGAGACAAAGAAAGTCAGGCACCAAATAAATTCTTCTGACTTTCATAATCTCTCTACACGTCAGCTGCCTTTTTCATTTCTGGCTGAGAGGCTGTAGCATCAAGGAGAACTGAAGAGGAGAGACTGTAGACCTGGCTGGCACTGGAATAAGTGAAGACTAGACTCTCTCAAAAAAGTGGGAGGAGTTTCTATGACCAGCAGAAAAACGACCGCTGGGGTCAAAGGTGTTTTAAACCTTCTGTAGCTGAACTCCACCCACACCACCCATTGCAGTCTGGCCCTTGTGCAAGTTTATCTCTGACGCTCCCAGGTTGTAAGTATTGTGTTTCATCCCACTACTGGATTCTCCTCCGACCTAACTTTCATACTCAGTCTCCTAGAGGAAGTGCTTCATTCATGCTCCTGTATAGTTTTAATAAATATTTACTGACTACCTACCATGATCAGTTACTCTGTTAGATGCTGTTGTCAAAGATATAAAGATAAACAAAATAACTTAAGAAGCTGACAGTCTAATCGGGGAGGAAAACAAGGGAAGAATTACCAGAATGCAAGACAGAAAAAGTTTAAGTGGAAGACAACAACAACAAACAATGATTTATTCCTAAAGGGTTACTTTGGGCATTTCTTAGGTGGCAATGACTGAATCTTGACTGATAAAGATGATTTTGGTTGGAGAAAGAGTGAAGGATGTCCCAGACTGGGGGAGCAGCATCAGTGCTAAGCAAAATGAAAGACCAAGAAATGGGCACAAGTCCAGCAAGCGTGGAAAACAGTGAAATGAATGGGTAACTATAGATCAGGAAATTTAGGGACGGAAGATGAGAGCCTCGGACGCTATGCTCAAGAGACATGGAGCCAGAAGGATGACCAGAAGGATGCTGCTGCTTATAAGTAAAAATAGCTTGTTGAACAATGTCAAGTTCTGAATTTGAGCTGAGGACTTTAGTTTAAAAAGGTTCAGGAGATAGTTGGAATTACAGAAGTATCTTCATGGAGATAGTATTATTTGAAATACTATCAAATGAAATCAGAAAAGAAGGTGGCTTGACCTGTTCATTGTTGGGTCACAAGTAACTAGCATAAATTCCTGATGTATATTAAGTACTTATTAAATATTCATTTAATAAATGAATATAATCTAAAGGGAGGAAGTAGACAGAATGACTATTAAAGAAGTCTTCCCTTTATGGAGGAAAAGCGGATGAAAAAAGGGGGAAGAAGTTAGTGGAAGAAATGCAGGAAGAGTTTGTGTGAACTGGAAATAAAATAGTTCTCACAAGTGCTCCAGTTCTGCTTCAGCTCAATCACAAAAAAAAAAGGGGGGGGGGGGGAAGATTACAATATCTCAGAAATCAATGAAAAAGCAAATGTCAAGAAGGAGAAAATCTATTCAATCATTCAATCCACAAACTTTCATTAACACTTTCTTAAGCCAGATGCTATTCAATGCAACAGGAATATAGCAAAAAAAGAAAACAAGAGCCCTGCTCCTACAGACCTTGCTCTCTAGACAATAATTAGCAATGCTCAATGCCCACTGCTTCCAGAAATGTGAATGGGGTGAGAATAAGCAAATAGCCACTGGACTTGGCAATTAAAGATTCCAATGGTCAATCTTCAGTGACCTGGAAAGAGTGGTCTAGTGGAACAGTAGCAATACAAGTCCCACTTATCGAATATGTCTGGTTTTTCCATGTGCTCTTGAGGCACAAACAAATCTTACTTTTTGCTGCACTCACACAATATCTGGAAAGCATTGGTTGGATGCATACACAAATTAGTAAGACGAGATTAGGAAGGAAGAATTTGGCAATTACGAAGCCCAGAATGAACTCCTAAGTGAATTCATTCATTTAATATATGTCTGCTAAGGGAAATAGAAAAATAAGCCATTAACTGTGGTATATCAGTCAGGGTTTGGTTCAAAAAAAAAAAAAAAAAAAAAAAAACCCTCAGAATTCATTTATATCAGTCAGGGTTTTAACAGAGAAGCAATACACTATGAGTGATGTATATTTAATCCCCAGATAAAAATAATAACAAAGTCATGCTTCCACCTCACATTATGAAACTCTTGATCAACCTGAAACACTAGCCTTCTCTCTGCTAAAAAGATACAAAGTCTCTTTATCCATTCTTTTTCTAGTTGAGTCACACTTCCCCTTTGGAATCTTATAACTTAACTACTGAGATATAAAGTTAGATGGTATGAAAATGGAAGAGGGAAGAGAAGAATGTATATGTATTTGTGTGTCCATGTCAAAATGAGAAAGAAATATTCATTATATTAATAGTATAATCCTTTTTACTGCAACTAGCCATGTGGTCTTAGCCAATATTTATAGTCTCATTTTTCCATTACTCATTCTGTATTCGCTTTGCCTCAGCAGGCATCTCAGCTCAGACATACTCCTTTCTGCTTCCATTGTTTAGTAGTGACCCTCATACAATCATGCCAGCCTAAGGATTTCCCACTGAAATTCTTATAATATTGCCCTGGTTTGGTAAGAGGAAACAGCAAGAGCATTGTCATGGTAGAGAAGGACTCTCTAGTAAAGCTTTCTCAGGCATTTTTCTGCTGAAGTTTTGGATAAATTTCTCAAAACACTCTCATAATAAGCAGATGTTCTCATACTTTGGCCCTCCAGAAAGCCAACAAACAAAATGCCTCGAGCATCCTAAGAATTGTTGCCATGACCTTTGCTCTTGATGGGTCTGCTTTTGCTTTGATTGGACCACTTTTACCTGTTGGTAACCACTGCTTTGATTGTGCTTTGTCTGCAGAATTATACTGATAAAGCTATGTTTCATTTCCTATTGCAATTCTTCAAAGAAATGCTTCAGAATCTTGGTCCCATTTGTTTAAAATTTCCGCTGAAAGCTCTATTCTTATCTGCAGCTCATCTGGGAACAACAGTTTTGGAATCCATTGAGTGGAAATTTTGCTTAACTTTAATTTTTCAGAAAGAATTGTTAAGCTGAACCAATTGAGATGTATATAGCGTTGGCTGTTGTTGCTGCTGTTAATCATTAGTCCTCTTCAATTAAGGCACGAAGCAGATTAATTTTTTCCTCTCCAATTAACGTGGATGGTCTGTCTCTGTGGGCTTCATTTTCAACGTCATCTCATCCCTTTTTAAGATGAGTTACCATTTTAAGCTGTAGATTCCTTTGTTAAACTGTCCCCATAAACTGTTCGTAAATCATCAGTGATTTCACCATTCTTCTACCCAAGCTTCATCATAAACATAAAATTTGTTCATGTTTTCAGTTTTAGCAGAATTCATGTTGCTCTGATAGGCTCTTTTCAAACTGTTGTCTTATTCTTCCTAGTGCCTCAAACTAGATCCTATTCAAATATGTTACAGTAAGTTAGTCTGAGTTTATTGTGATGCAGAAAAAAATTTTAAATCCATGCATTTTTTTTAATAGACATCCTCCATGAACTTTTTGAAGACTTGTACATAACCTCTATCCCCGCTGCTATAGCCATTTCATCCACAATCCATTAAGCAAGGTCAAAGGTGGCTAGGAAAAAATAGATTGAAATGCACAGAATTTGTCCACCTGATTATTTATTAAATAGTTCACCCTTACTGAGGCCACTTACTGGTGAACACATATGGTACACAAATATATTCATACTCTGTCCAATTACAGAACACTATCCATATATCTCTTCCCAAAATTTCTTTGTCACTGGGTTATCAACTGTATTCCTCACAAACCATTTGCTTTTGCCATTCTTCAGGACATCTCTTCTTCTAGGCAAATGAGCAACCATGTATAGTAGTCAACATTCAGCCCACTGGGAGTCTTTCCTTTCACCATTTTTCTTCAAGGTCACTTAGAAGTGGGGCCATAGTGCTGTCACTATTCACATTCAGGTGGTGCAAACATATTATATAAAACCTTCTGAAAACCAGGCACAAATTTTCCAGCCAACTTAAGTATAAAAAGAATTTTTATGACAAGTTATAAAATGGTTTGCCAAAAAAATGGTAAATTTGTAAAGAAAGACCCAAAGCTAAGCTTTCCCAAGTGACACAAAACCAGACCACCAAGGAAGCTTCTGCCCCTGCCATGACCAAGATGCTGTAAAGTAAGGAGGCCCCTGGGTGAAATTGGAAGCCATTGCTCTAGCCATTAAACCTAGAAGCATGCTATGTCTACCACCATCCACTCCACCAAAGTATATTTTCCATCCTGTGCCTCCCAGTAGCCATGAAGCCAAGTACAAGACACTGAGGCCTCCATTACAGTTGCCCCAGAAAAATCAAATGCCTCAGTGACTTTTGTTTGCCATGAAAGAAATAGAAAGTGAGTCTGGTCTCATGGTGTTGTTTCATTTTTGTCTCCATTTTCCAAATCTCAGAGAGGTTCCTCTAATGGACTGAACCTAAATGACATTCAGAACTCTGGCTTCAAGTTACTTTAGGAAATTCAGGAAAAGAAGAAGGACCCAAATCAGGAGAGGATCTGACACACAAAAAAGACAGAGAGGGCAGTTAACAGAGCAAAATCATAAAATGGGAAAAAAAGCATATGGAGTCAACTCAGAGTTGGGAGGCTAAATGTGGTCAACGAGGAGAGTGTGAGACCCCCCCAAAATAGGGAGGGGTGCACAGAGACTCTGAGATGAAACAAAGAGCTCTGTTGGACAACCTCTACATTTTCAGTGAAGCAGGAGGCAAAGTCACCTACTTCCAGCAAGCAGTGAGGTTCTGAGGGTTTTAGTGCAGTGGAAAGTTTTGAAAACGTGGGAAATGAATTGAGAGTTGATTAAGAGAAATAAGAGGAAGGAGTCCCAGGAGCTTAGCTGACAAGCTCCTCTGTAATAAGATACGTGCACTGTTGGTGGATTCAAGTATTTAAAACAAAAAACAAAGTACTGAAATGTTTGCAAGTCTCCTATCTTAACTGATAAGATGCAATAGATGCACCTCCTATCTTAACTGATAAGGTGCTGTCGTCTCAATGTACCCCCAAAAGTCATGTTTTGAGACTTAACTGAAAATGTGATAGCATCGAGAGGTGGGGACTTTGAGAGGTAATTAAGTCATGAGAGCAGAACCCCCTTGGATGGGATTAGGGTTCTTACAAAAGGGCTTGAGGGAGTGGGTTTGCCCTCTTCTGCTCTCCCACCACATGAGGACACAGTGTTGGTCCTTTTGCCTTTTTCATCTTTTAAACCACGTGAAGATGCAGCAAGAAGTCCTTCACCAGACACCCAGTGCTGACACCTTGATCTTGGACTTCCCAGCCTCCAGAACTGTAAGAAATAAATTTCTGTTCTTTATAAATTTCCCAGTCTTGAGTACTTTCATTATAGCAGCACAAAGAGACAGCAACAGATACTTCCTCTAAAGACGGCCGTGTACCAACCTCTTCGAAACGTGGACTCCGCTCTCAAACCCTTCTCCTCTCCCAGGCATAGCTGTATTTCAATAGGAAACAAGAAACTTTTTATCTAAGTTCAAAAGCTCTAGTTGTTCAGTCATAAAAGGCATCAATTTTGAAAGAACTCCAGAATGTACAGTACTTTCTTGGGGCCAAACACACTTACAATGAGAGAATATAAGATAACTACTTCCCATGAAACCTCAATAGAGACAGCAATTTGAAAATATTCTTTTTTAATTCAATAAACCAACAGATTATTTCTTGGAGACATGCTGATAAAGCCTGTTGAAGGATGCAAGCGGGTCTAAGACAGCATCTTGCTTTTGAGAAAAACAGCTCACTCTACAGATAAAAATAAAATGTAATCCCTATCTAATATTAAATACAAAGTTAGACTCAAGATGAATTGAAGACATAATGGAAATGTCTAGAAATCTGATAGAAGAAAATATAGGAGAACATATTTGACCTAAAAATGAAAAAGCAATATTAAATAAAACCCTACAAGCACTCTAAAATAATAATAATAACAAACAAATTGATTACATCAAAATAAAAGAAGCACACCACTGACCAAGTTGACAAGTTAGAGACAGATGACAAGTTAGAGAGAAAGCATGGGTGGTAAGGCCAGAGACTAACAGAAAATATCAGGAACCCCTGAAAATTATTGGTAGCAGAAAAGGAAGACTCCCAATAGAAAAAAAATCAGTGGGCAAAAAATATGAATGAACAATTTACAGAAAAGGAAACCTAAAAAACTATAAACTTTTGAGGACTTTCAAATGCAAGCTCATTAGGTGTTAGAGAAATGCAAATTAAAACAGTGACCAACCACTTCATTAGAAGGGACGCTGGAGAGCATATGTGGACAGAAAGGAACTTTTCATGAACTCCTAGTGCAGACCAGATTGGAACAGCCCTTCTGAAGAGCAAACTGGCAGTATTTGGTCACATGAAGGAGACCCAGGACCCAGCCATTTCTATGCCTTGGTATAAGCCACAGAGAAAGTCCCCCATAGCCCCATGGAACATGGGGACACATAAGAAGGTTGGGCCAGAAAGATGGCGGCTGAGTAACAGCTTCCCTGTAACTGGGCCTGGCGAATCTGGGGAGACAAGACTCCAGACATCTCTTGCCGGTGGGATCTGCCTACAATCATCCCTTTGAGGACACAGAGAGCCAGCAAGGGACTTCTGG